>JAMZAV010014062.1:0-16094 GCA_024449915.1 Sweltsa coloradensis
ACAGCATGATTTCATTTACAAATCTCGCCCTAGGCAGCACTATATTGTTTTGGGTTATCGAGCCGATTCGAGCGCCAAGGAGCGCTGCAACAAGCGACAACACGAGTGCCGTGTCACGTACCGCGGTGGGGCTACCCAAATGCGAGGCACATTTCGCCAAAAATTTGGTGATTTTTTAAAAAGCCATCTCCGTCGCCACCTTGGGGCTGGTGTAAAATTGTAAAATTTCCTTCATATTGTTGCTGCGGGTAAGAATTGTAAAGGGTTGTTGCTGCGGCGGGTTGCATTTTTTAAATGATACATGTCGACATTAGAAGTTAACATTTAATCTGCATAGAGTGGTGAGTTGTAAAAGTGTTGCCAAGGCCATCAATCACCTAGGTTGTGGAAACATTTTTGTATTGGCATTGCTTAAATTGACACTCGTCTTTAAATTCCGGTCAATTTCCAACCATGTGGTTTTTTTTGTCTACGTCGCTGTCTGATCCAAACACTCTACACTTGAAACCGTTAAGGTGTGAAAGTTATCCCCCATAGGGTGATGCGACTCGTTAAACCGCTGGGTTTGGAAGATTGGCCATTCGGCCCGTAGACAACAATGGTACTGTAATATAGTGATGAAATTTGATCACTACTCATCGATTATTAAATAAATAAATAAATAAATAAATTGGATTTAGAGTCTACCCACTCAGTTATATAACTGATTTTCAGTGGGGGACAGTAAATCAAAGTGACTGAGCCTACCCTGTAGGCCCCGACGCAATCGACGAGTGAGCGATAACCAACCGAAGATCGATATTTTTAATAGGAAATATAGCAATCAGTGGTATGGACAGTGCGAACACCCGCGAATTAACGCCAGAATCTACAAGGCCGATTAAGAACAACTCTGAATTTATTATGTGCTTCGTTGCTAGGACGGCTCCAAAGTCACCGTTTACAAACTCCTAAGACACGAACTGATAAACTTAAGTCCAAATCAGAAGTTAAAAAACTTCTGACTTTGGCGGGAATCGAACCCTGGACCTTCTGCATTGGAAGCAGATACGCTAACAACAAGACCAACGAGCCACACAATTATCAATCAATAGTATTTAGGCATAACTTATCAACAGTGCCAGCTATAGTTAGGCATAGTACAATAGGACAAAAGATAGATAGACAAACAGCTGGCATGGATTGGGTCTGTCCAATTCATGATTAGCAATCATTGGATGGATAAATAAATATTGGTTACAACCAATATTGATTTATCATACCAGTGATTGGAAAGCCTACTGGGCTGGATTCCCACACAATCATTGTTACGTCACAGATCACAAAGCACCTGGCGGGTCAGTATCTCTTAGTACGTGACTTGTAACAGATTAGCTGTAGCTGACTCGGCAGTACTGCTGACGTCACGAGTATTTCAACCTGGATGCAACAGATGGAAGATTGTGTGTTGCATTCAAGATTGTTTTATGAACAACTGTACCTCCATTGATTTAACATTATGGGATCCAGCCTCTGGGTGGGGAGAAAGGAGGGTTTTTCTCCTCTATCCCCACCACTCTGATCAGCCATATTGGCTCTCTTCTAATCAATCTTCAACAGAGATAGGAGGTGTTTTCAGAATTAACAATGAAATTAGGCCTGTTTGTACTGTGTAAGTTTATGTGAATCTTTATTAAAGTTGAATAGTTAGTACAAAGTGTTACATGCTAAATAAATAGGGAATCCTCCCATTCCTGAATCATCAAGGGCCAAATAGTCTCCTTTATTTACAGTGTCAAGTACAGTTATTAAAATCTAGACTCACGCGCTCGGCACTACAATTTGGTGGCAGCGGTGGGATTGTGAATGTGGTGTTTGCCAGTGAGATTATAGGAAACTTCTTTTGAGACCCAGCATTGTCCACCTCGCATAAAAGGACTCGGAGAGCTTTTGCCCGCTCGCTCAAGTTCTGTAGTGACATCTTCTCAGCGGTGGCCAACGATATGCGATAAGCTTGATAAGGCAGGTTCCGGAACTTAGCAGGCCATGAAGCACGAGCAGTCTTGACTGATGCCTTCAATGCTGCCTTTGCTAGACCGATTGTCTGATCAGCTGTCAGAGCTCCAGCTACATTCTCATCCATCATTTCCAACACCTTGGCACCATCTAATATCTGGATTTGTGCACCGTTGAGCATGATAGCTTTTGTTGGGGCATAAATTTGACCATCAGCTGACGGCGGTATTCTATGCACGACATCACTAGCTGGCTCAACATAACAGTATTCATCATCGGCGATAATCTTACCACCTAAGTTGGCTTTCAATATTTCTGTTATGATCATTTCGTGCCCAGTTGCAAGGGTAGCACGTTCAGCAACTTGATTTACCATTACGTTCAACTGTTTGATGGACAACTTTGTCTTGCCGCATCAACTTTCTTACGCAACTCCACACCAATATACGCCCAATCAGCATATTGACGAACAGGAATTGGTGGGGCTGTAATGCAACAAAAAGGATCTCGGACAATTTGGCAACAGAGATCCACCAAGGAAGAGAGTTCAGCGGCAAGGGTACCATTGGTTAGAAGGATATCGAGATTGATGTTTTCATCCCGTGCTATGGCATATGCTAAAGACATACACGCAGTAACGTTGGTAGCTGCAGATTGCTCCAACATCCATGTTAAGCTGGTTAAATCCTGCTCAGCAAGTATGTTGTGGGTTGTCAACAGTACACGATAGATATCATTTACAGGCAAGTTTCTCATACTATAGAGACGACTATTGTAGCTCTTGATCACTTCCACACTCACATGATTATCAATTGCAACCTCCGGTACATGATTAACCAATTGCTGGATGCGTTTAGATAACCATGTATCTGTGACATTACCTTGTTTACATAGGACTGTCACACACACAAAGGCCGATGCTAATGCATAAATGCGTGACTCCTCCATATTGTGCCGAGCAACAAACTCAAATATGCCCATGATGATATCGTTGTTGTATGTCAGGAGAGTGGCACCGGCATTGTCCAAAATATTCTCACCCGGATTCAGAATGTCGACATCGACAGGCGTGGCTACTAGTCGCCAGGGCCCCGATTCATGTACATTTTTATCCCAGTATAAGCAGATTTAGGTGGTATAAGTGCGGTATAACTCCGAATCCAATTCATGAAGACTTATCCCGCCTCGCACGGGGATAAGAAAATATGTAAACAGATGGCGGACATTTTAAAATTTTGCGTCTATGTGTAAAACGAGAAAAGTTGTCATTACTCTCATAAAAGAAATCAGAAACCATCCCGGGCCTAGGCCCAGATGTAGAAAATTATTCATAATACAACAGTGTAGGCCTAAAGTTCCATTAGGCTATAGGAATATATAAAATTAATACTAACGTTACACGTTTGACAAGCCCTAGGCCTCTTCTAGACAACCCTAGGCCTGCACGACCTTGTTTAGACACACAACCCGCACAAATAACTAGTTTTGATTACTAAAAGCCTAATGCAGATAAAAAATAGTATGATAGTCCTAGGCTATTCAAAATTTACGGCAATAATACGCCTTTTCTTTTCTTTTAACGATCTCACGCAATCTTCTGTCACTAAATGAAAATGTAAAACAAAAGATGGTGCAAATTTTCAGTGTTCATTTGCTAATTTGCTGATTTACATGGCTGTGGAATGCAGTGGAAAATAACATTTGTTGTGTCTGTTGTTGCATTGGAAATTTTTGATTGGATGAGAGTTGCTCAGACTTAACCAGGCCTTATCCTGCCATGTCCTGCATTATACCGTCCTTATACCACCTATACCCGGGATAAATGTACATGAATCGGGGCCCTGATGAATTGTCTCATGCATTCGGTTGGAGAAACCCCCCAAAGCCGGAACCCCCAAATTGGCATGGAAAGATTCTTTCCCAAGCCCCCTGTTTAAAGGCCCGAGGCACCCCCCCATTCTCAATCTTTAAAATTTTCCCACCAATTTGGTTGGATGTTCCCCCCAGTCAAAAAAAAAAAAAAAACCCCCCCCCAAAAAAACCAAAAGGAAAAAAAAAATTTTTTTAAAAAAAAAAAACAAGGGGAAAAAAAAAAAAGAAAAAAATTTCCTCTAACAAAGGCGTATCCTCCGAGCAGATACCGTGAAATTTTCCCATCAAACTCCTACGGACCATTGGCATTTAATCTCCTCCCAAATTTTTTGGGGTTTTTCCCTAGATTCATCACCCTGACGAGTTTTTAAAATCCCAAACTCAACTGACAACAAAATGGGCTAAATATCCCAATCCCCACTCCATCGGAGCCATGGTACAATAGCTCCATTAGGATTTGTCCATCCCAATGGCTGTTGGGATCAAGGGCCCTCAACACCAAATAATGGGGCAGCCCAAAATCTCTAAAATTTAAAGAAAGGAAACATGGGAAGAAACGGGTGCAATGCGCATTGCACCCCATCCTTGCTTGTAGATTTTCACCCTCTAATGAAAAATTAATGAACACACAAAATACAATGATCATTTAAATTGGAAGAAAAATGGAAGACAAATTTTTTTTAAAATTTTAAGTTTGTGTGCAAATGCAAAAGGAAACCCCCTAGCCCAAACCTTTTGAGTTGTTAAAATGTAATTTCCCTAGCCTAACGGGCCAAACCCCAACAAGGGGCCCTTAAAAAAATTAAAAACCTTAAAAATTCTAAGGAATGTTTTAAAAACCTAGCCTAAACATTAAAGCCATAAGGCCAGGGGATTATAATTTCTTTTCCCCCCCTTTTTCCTTTTAAGTTTTTTAAAATCTTTTTTTTTTTTTTCTTTTTTTTTTCCTTTTTTTTTTTTTTTGGCTCCCTGAAAACCAAAACCCCTAAAAGTCAAACTAGGCCCTGGTCATTACTCTATAAATTATTAAGGTATACTAAAATTTTTTGAAGGATGGTTTGAACTTTTACCCAAATCGTTGTAAAATGTGGTTTTCATTTTTGGTTTCCCCCAAAAACGGGAAAGGCTGTGGTTCAAGCCTCCTAAACTGGTTTTGGGGGCCCAAATTTCCCCGGGAATTTTGGGCCCCCCCAGTAAGCCTAGCCACGGGACGGAGGGTAGGCTGGGGCCACCCCTAAACAAATCTTGATGCAAGGCCCTATTTTGTAGGTGTGGGGCTACCCCCGAAAAAAAATGCCGATTTAAAACGTAGTTTTTGGGCCCAAAAAATACCTAAATTCCTCCTGACGGCAATCGTTTTGGGTAACCAGGCTACCTGCACGCTGGGGTTTTTCTTTTGGGTTTTGGGAAAGCGTAGGCCTAGACAGGCTAGCCCCCAAAGGACTTTGTAAGCTAAGACGCTGAAAACCCTTTATAGAAAACCCGGCCTGACCCCCTGGGAACTTTGGAGAAAACCCCCCAAAGAGTGCAAGAAAAGCACGCCCCCAGGGGTTAACTGGGACTACCCTCGCCTCGGGACGGGCGTAACGCTTAGCTAACCCTTTACCTCCGGGGGACGGGGAGTCTGTCCTAGCCCCTGCAGAAAAAACTTTTTACGTCGATACGTCCGTTTTCCACATTGGCCCTGGGGCCTAAACTAATAACTGATTTGATTTACTTTTTCAATGCCCGCTTTTTTTGTAGTAAAACAATGTTTTCGGTTTTGTTTACTCCCCAAAGGGGACGCAAACGAACAAAACGACCCCCAAATCGATAGGTCGACGACTATCGAAAATCAATCAGTTTGCCAACTAAAAGCCCAAAAATTGGGTTTTCCGGGCGTAAAGGGGCGGGGGAAAACACGCAATTCTCCCAAAAATGGTATCGATCGTGACACAACAAAAACCCAAACTACAGGTAGTGTTCCCGGCGGCAAAATTTCAAACCTTTTTCCCACCGATCGGTTATGTTTTTTTGTCACGGGAAACCAACAAAGGGAAAAGAAACTTCACGGGGTAATACAGTTCCATATTTTAAACGGTTTGGGAAAAAAAGTTTAAAAAACTTTAAAGTTTATGTTGCACCTCCCCAAAAAAAATTCCCGCGAAACCCAAGGGAAAAATCATATATTTTGGGCCCAAACCCCCTATTTGCTATCACATTCAGTTAAAAAAACCCTGAAAACCCAACACTGTTGACAATTACCCCCAAAATTTTTCCCAAAATTTAAAAAAAAGAAAAAAATATTTCAAATTATGCTTCTTTTAAATTGCGGAGGCGGGAATAGTGATAAAATTTGACCCACTACTCACCGTTTATTGTTTATCAAATCAATAGTTTTTAGGCATAATTTTATCAACAGTGCCAGCAAATAGTTAGGCATAGGACAATAGATAGTTTGGGACAAACAGCTGGCATGGTTTGGGGTCTGCCCAAAATTCATGATTAGCAATCATTGGAGGAAAAATAAATTTTGGGGGTCCTCTCTTGTGGACTCTTTGGGAGAAGAACCTCTAAAATTTTATTTTTTAGGACGCATTCCGTGCAATTCATCTCGAGTTTAATGTTGATTTACTACTTTACAAGCTTTTAAGGCCCTAACTTTAAGCCTGTGCCCTGGGCTTCAAAGTTGAAACACGTGGTGCAATTATGGTTGAGGTTATGGTCGACGGCGTCACTATGTGTTTTTATTTTCACAAGTTAATATCATAGTGAATTTATAAAGGGCCCCGTGATTAAAATTTTTTTTTAAAACAAGCACTTATCCTGTTTAGAAAACCTTATTAAAATGAGATTCGGGAGCTATTGGTTTTGTTGGGGGAAAAAACAAATTTTAAAAAAAATTTACTTACTAGGGTTTTAAATAGCAGCAAAATTTACCGCATCATTAAACAACAAAATATTATGGGAATCATCACGATAAACCCTTTAAAATAAACTTTAAAAAAATCACTCAACCTTTTAAATTTTACCCACCATAAAGGCCCGATGCGCGGGCTTTTCATCAAATGTGTTTTTTAAAACCCCCAATGCATTTTCCCTGTAGCGTCGATATAATTTTCGCCGCCCCGCACCTTTTAACAACCACCTGCACTACATGCCCACAGCAGAGTGGGGCGCATCGCAGTCATCTTTTTTTTCTTGTCGCAGGCAGACGTTTTTTGTGTAGGGCCTGCTCGTTTCTTTTTACAGTGCCTCCACATTTCCCAGGGAGTTAGCTTCTATTCTGAAAGTCTTGTTCGGGTCCTCGCCTCATTGTGTTTTATTTTTTGTAAACTTTAGGGGGTTTGGGTTGTTCTTTCCCAAACCCGGAAATTTTAGTTTCTCTTTTTTTTCTCCCCTGCTTGTGAAAAAAAGTTTCCCCTTGTCAACAAACCCCTAAAAATGTGACCCATTACCCCCTATTGTGTGGGTTTTGAAATTTCTTTTTATTCCCCTACTTTCTCATGCAGATAATATCTTTTTTTTTTTTTTAAATTATTTTTCCCGCTCTTGTGTGAAGGGGCGTTTTGGGAAAGCTTCTAAGGGTGTGCTTAAACCATTTGAAATTTGAGTGCTCATTTTCCCCGATTTGGTCTAGTGTTGGGGTTTTGCCTCTTTTACCTTGTGGCCCACCCAAGTTTTTTTCAACGTTTTTACACATTATTTAAAAGGCCGAATTGGAAATCCCCAAAATTTTCGGTAGAACCCGGTTTTGCGAAAAGAAATATCTTTTTTTTTCTTTAATTTTCCACCTGTAAAAAAATTTCTGGGCAGGGTTTTCCCAATCTACTATCTACCTGTGAGTCAGGAAAAATGCCCCGGGTTTTTAACTTTGGTTTTGGAAAGGCTAAGGGAACAGAGAATCCATAGTTTGTTAAAATTGCAAAAATATGTAGTAATAGTATTTTGGGGTAGTAGTCCCAATTTTTTTAACATCTTGGGACCCGTGCTAGGCCCTCATACGTTTTTGAAAAATTTTCCCATCCCACTTGAGGGTGAAAACCCGAAAATGACCTCGCCGCCCCCATCTTTTGACTGCCATCTCCACGGGCCTACAGTACAGAGCGCAGCAGCAGTCTCGCATTTTGGTCAGTTTTTCTTGTCGCAGGCGGCCCGTTTTTTTGACCGCTCGTCGTTCTGTTTTTGGGTTGGGTCTCCAAAAGGTACAAGGAGTTGGCTTCTGATACTACTGAATGGTTTTGTTTTTTTGTGTGTTACCTTTCCGGGGAGTCGTTCTGTCCAGACTGAAATTTTTTTTACTCCCTTTTCTGTTTTGCTTGTCAGGGGAAGTGTTTTTATCTCGGTTTTTCCCGTCCACCCAGCCGTGGGGTTTATTTTTGGGTCATGTGAAAAAAAAATTTTTAGCCCCGTTTTACTGCTGAGTGTGTTGTTTCAGCAAGTCTTTGCTTTTGTGTCCTCACATTGTTCTGTTAAATGAGGGGTTAATTTCAAAAGGGTTTTCAAAAAGGTGTTAAAACACGTTTTAAAAAACCTGTAAAAAAAAAAAGTAGTGATAGAAAAGTTTTTAAAATTTAAAACCTTCCCTCAAAGAAATTTTATCCAAAAACCAACTCTACGACAAGCGAAAAACGTTATTAATTTCTTATAAAGAAAAACTTTTAAAAATTCAATTTCAAATTCATATTTTTTTTACCCAATCAAAAAATTTTGATGGCACTGATGACTTTACTTTTTTGTGCCCAAACCCCCCCCAAATAACAAACTAACAAAACAAACCACGGGAGGTTGTCTGTTCGGGTTCCCGCCTGAAGGGTTTTTTTTTTTTTTTTTTTATTTTCCCTGTTTGCCCGGGAAATGTTTTGATACGCGCAAAAAACAGAATAATAAGCTGTGCAGTGTGTGCCTTCCCTTGTACTGAGGGGTTTTGGGGGGGGCCCCCCCCCTTTAAAAAACCCTTTTTTTTTTCCCCGGGCACCTTTTTTTTTCCCCCCCCCCCCCCCCCCCCCCCAAGGGTTCCCCCCCCCCCCCCCCCCCCCCCCCCCCCCCCCCCCCCCCCAAAAAAACCACAAAAAAAACCCCCCCCCCCCCCCCCCCCTTAAAAAAAAATTTTTTTTTAAAAAAAAAAAAACCCCCCCAAAACCCCTTTTTTTTTTTATTTTAAAAAACAAAACCCCAATTTCTCCCCTTTTAATTTTTGTTTAAAAATTAAATCACTACCATTTTTTTGGGGTTGAGAATTTTTTATTTGTAAAAACCTTCCCACGGAAAAAAAAAACTTTTTTTAATTTTTCCCAAAAGGGTTTTTAAGTAAATCTAAATTTTTAAACATGAATCCCCTTACACTATTTGATGATAAAAAATAGCTCTTGTTTAAATTCGTGGCACTTATTTAAGGCTTTAAAAAAACGAAATTCCGCGGCAAATGTTAAAATTTTTTTGCATAACGCCCTTTTTTTCATGTCATGGGTAATTTTTTTAAAAAACAAAACAATTTTATTAGAAATAAAATGGAACATCATGTCCTCCATATTCTACCTTAATATTAAACCTTATTTAAAAATAAATAATCAAAACTTTTTCGAAGGGAAAAAAATTTGGACAAAAAAGGACGGGCATGACAACGGGGATGTTGTACTAAAATGTTTTTAAATATCTTAAATCATGAGATCAATGCACTCCCGCTTTGTCAACAAAGAAGTGGGTTTTAGAAAGAAATTGGGTTTTAAAAAGGGTTTTTTCAAGCGCACAGAATTTTACTCGTCGTATTGTCTCCCATCGGATCATTTGGCCCCAAAAAAAACGATATCCCAAAGAGCCAAAGTATAACACCGGAAAAAGTTTCGTTAGGTTCATTGCCCCGAAATTTCCCAGAGGGGGAAAAAAGAATACAACCATAAAAGTTTAAAAGAGCAAGTATATTGCTACCAAAGTTTTTAAAATTTATAGACTGGATTTGGGGCATGACAGAAATTACCAAGGGGACCAAGTGTAAACAAAAGACAGCGGCCACCCAGAGGCCAATCTCCAGGTCTTGACCTTGCAGTTCTATCCCGTTTTCTTGTACTCCTTCGTCAACATCTATTGTTACGTCTTCTTGGTCCTGGCAAGGAAAGTGCCATAGACATGGAGTCAAACAAAAGTGCTTTCATTCCAAGTCAAACCCACACGCAATGCATGTTAGGGATCTGAGGCCAATGGTCAGTGGAGTAGCAACCCACCAAACAATCTGTCCCAATTTTCATAGTATGCGGTATTTTTTTGAGATCCCCTTTTGGGAAAAATTGCCCTCTACAGAACACTCCCCGAAAACTAATGGCGAGCTCTGGGTCGTCCCTCGGGGGGAAACCCCCTTTCCCTTTTCTACCTCCCCCACGGGGACGACAAAGAAACACCCGGGCCGTGATGCCCCAGACGGAGGCGAAAACCCCGGGCCCTGGGGGAAAACCCCCGCCCCCCCCATTGCTTGTGGGGTGGGTTTTGACCACCAGGGCCCGTCCAACCCCCTTTTTCCCCCCGCTTTTCCCTTACGTCCCCCCCCCTTGTCTCGATTAGCCAAGTTGATAAATATGGGGACGTAAAGCAATATCCATCCCAAACCAATAAAGTTTCCCCCTTTACTTGAAAAATGCCACACGTAGTTTACTTCCCGAAAAAATTCAAAAATGAAATTGTTGGGGGGGGTAAAATAGGGGGGGCCCGTATGTAGTGGGGGCATTTGTGGTTTGGGGTGAGGGTTTTGGGAGTAGAGGGTTTCCCTTTGCGTCAGGGTTTTGCGAATGGAGGCTTTGGTTTGCAGTTTATGTCTGCGCGAGTAGATCGGTTTTTAAAGGGCCTCGTTGGTTGGGGGGTTTTGGTCCCCGGGGGGTGGTTTGAACCTCGGGTGGGGGGGGGGAAGGATTTTGGGTTTGTGGGGTGGGTGGCTGGAGTGGATTAGCCAAGTTTTAAAAAATATGAGGGCGTTAAAACCAAAAATCCAATCAATCAAGGGACAGAAGGGGGTTGTTGAGTGTGGGAAAGTTTTATTGTGGAGAGGTTGGTGTTATTTTGGGGGCACGAGAACACTTTTAGGAATGTTCGGGGGGGGGGGGGGTGAGTAAGTGGGGGTGGTTTTACTTGATTTGGCATTTTTTTTGGGGCGGGGTTTTGGGGTGGGGAGAGGACGGAGTCATCCTTAAATAAAAGGGCCCCTGCTCTGGGTTTGGCCCCCCGGGTTTGGGGGGGGTGAAAGGTGATGCTTCTTAGGGCCCCCCGGGGTGGTTTTGGGAAAAACCCGACAAAACGAGTCATGGGGGAGTCAGTGTTTGGGGCGTCCTCGCAGGGCGTCCGAGGCCCATATCGAGTTTTCCCGGTCGGATTTTCCCTTTGGTTCTTGTTTTTTGGGGAGAAGTCCTTGGGGGGGGGCGTTTCTTTTAGGAAACTGGGACCCGGCAAGGCCCCGGGGGAGGTTTTTTGGGCGTAGCGGAGTGATCTCCGATTGGGTGGAGGTGGCGGTTGTTTCAGGGGTTTACTGGGTGCCCCGGGGGCGGCTCGGGGGTTTGGTGGTTGGGGTGGTGAGGGCCCCTTGTCACGTGTGAAGGCTGAGTGGGGTGGGAGGTGGGGATAGGTTTGGGGGGATTTGGGGAGGGCCCGGTTTTCCCGATTGTCCGGACAAAGTGGCCGGGCTGGGGGGATGGGGGGGGTTTTTTTTCTTGCGTTTTTCTTTTTAAAAACCCCCTTGGGGGGGGGAGATGGTGGGTGAGTTTTTCCCCGTGGTTTCATTGGGGGGCGGGTAGTTCAAAATGTAGGTGGAAGTCTTGTAAGGGGTTGATTTATGGGGGGGCTGCCTGGGTTGTAAGTAGAAACAAACTTGGGGGGGGGGGGGGGGGGGGGGGGGGGTGCTTTCCAGATGGGAAAAAGGATGGGGAAAAAGAGGGGGGGGAAAACGCGATGTTTGGGGAGATGTGAAAATAGGACCTAAGTCCAGTAACCCCGAGGGGGAAAGCTGGGGGGTTAAAACCCTCGAACACTTAAAATGGGGGAAAATGTCCCAGGTTTCCTTTCCCTTTTTGTTTATGGGGGAGAAAACCCGGGGAAAAACTAAATGAGAGAAAGTGAAGAGGGGGTTTGGGGCCCGCACTCCCCGGTGAGGAGTTTATAGGGGACTACTGAGGGTACCAGTACTAAAATGTCGACTTGACACCCGGGGGTTGCCCCAGTAGTGTGGGGGGCCCCAAAGGGCCCCGAGGGGGCTTTGCGGAGTAATGACCGGGACCCAATAGTGTTAACCCCACGCATGTGCAGTTCGGGTACTACTGGTGATCGGCACCCCGTTTTGCACAGAGGCAACTACTGGGACAGGACTGAGTTAGCTCCCCCGAGTCCCAGTAGGCGTGATACCAAGGGGCCCAGTTCTCGAGGTTTTCGGGGGCTTGGCGGTCAGGGGGGGGTAATAAAACCAAAATCCCCCGACCCGAAATTTGAAAATCCTTTTTAGAACCCGATCGGAAAATTTGGAGCCAGGCCCGGGGACAGTGTGGCAGGGCATTTTTTTTTGTTAATAATCGTCTTCCCCCCGAACTCAAAAATCGATGTTTCCCTTTAAACCTTTAAAGTCGTCAACGATCTTCATCGGACCACAATGAGGGTAAAATTCTTTTTTTCATTCTCAGGGGTTAGATGCATCATGTATGCATCAGGGGGGGCTCGTGAGTTTTTTATTGGGGGGTGCACCCTAATTTCGAAATTTATCCGCGGGGAAAAAAAGGGGGGCCGGGGGGCAGCCCCACCGCCGGGGGCGAAATTTTTTTCAAACACTAGTGGTCTGAAGTACCTGGAAAAAAAGACCTTTAAAAGTATAATTTTTTTGACATTATTGGGCGGAAAAAACCCCCCATGTGTAATTGTTGATTGTGGAAAAAACCCCCCAAAATATTAAAATTTTTATATTCTTGATTTTAAAAAAATTTCTACCCGAATAATGTTTCCCCTTTATCTCCTCCGACACGCGCCTCAAACATTTTTAATTGTTCGTCCAATGGTCTTTTGAAAAAATGTTTATTTTAAAATTTATTTATTACCGGGGGGGGGGGGCATATTTTAAAATTTCCCCTTTACGGCACAATAACCCAATTTTGGGCACTGTTTTGCTCCCTTGAAAACTGCAGTTAATTTCAAAATCACAAACCCCGTCGCCAAAAAACCTTTACTTGGGTACTGGGCCCGGGGTGTTTTTTTTTTTTGGGGTTGAATTTTAATGGTGCGAGCACAATACCAAGGGCCCTTGAAAGGAAGTAACGGGTTTTTACCCCTTTTGCACGTGCAAACCCAAACCCCGCTATAAAACCCGACGTTCTAATAAACAAAAGATCAACCCGAGGCGGGTCCCCGCCGGGCCGGGTGCGAGAAAAAACCCTGTAAAAAAAGTGCGCACATTAGAGTGATCCCTCCCACAGCGCAGCACTTACTGCAGAATGACTCCTGCCGAAAATGCCTTGCTCTGGGGCCCGGGCCCAATATCCATACAAACAAACAAAGATTTTTTAATTTATCACTGTATATTTATAAATATTGATTTTGAAGTGAAAAGGGACTATGTTCGTTGGGCCAAAAAAAAGTAAAATGCTTGAAAAGTGATATTTGGGGACCCAAATAGTGTCGTCACGTTTAGCCTCACTAATATTTAAAAATTACTTGGGAAAACCCAAAAAATTACCACCTAAAAGCACAGCGCAAAATATCACAAACACGATTTGAAAAACGTTCATTCACTTGGCGTGCAGCTTCGATATGCCTCGCCGGGCCCCGGGACCTTTTGACTCTACCTGCACGCCACAGCAGGAAACCCCGCCCCGCAGTCGGGTTCCCGTTTTTCTTGTTTTTCCCCCCCAGGCCCCGGGCGTGTGCTGTCCGCGCTCCCCGCTTGGTCTCATGGCCCCCCCAAATAAAAAGGGGTTAGCTTTTTGTGTTTTTAGTGTTGTTTGTTTTAAGTCTTTTCTGTGTTCTCCCTTCGTATTCTGTTTTAAAGATTGTTTTCCCTTTTAAAAGGTTGTCTGTTTCTGTCCCCAAATGGAAAGGGTTTTGTTTCCCCCTTTATTCTGCCCTGCTTTTTCAGAGAAGTGCTGCTTTGGCATCTTAATGTTGTCTTCGTCTGTTCCGCGTTTCAGCGTGAGGAGTTTTATGTTTTTGAAAAATGGCCCAGAAAAAATATTTTAAAAAAGCTCGGGAGCTCGGCAAAATAAAGGGGCTGGGCGTCTTGATTATTTCCCCTATTACTAGGGGAAAAGCCCCAGTTGGACGCGTTGATAAAACGAGCAAAAAGCTAAGCTAGACCAAAATTGGAAAAATTTTTTTAAAAATTTTTAAAATTACGGGCGTTTGCGTTTCCAGTATTATTTTTTTATTGCCAAGTTTTTTGGGTAAACCCCTGTTTAAATCTTTACTTTAAAAAACCCCCGCCATCTAGAGGACCTTGACTCCCTTTGGGGGGATATTTAAACTCTTTTTTGGGCAAAAAATGACTTTCTTCCTCCAATGACGTACATAAGCTTTGCGTAGGGAAAGCGCTAGAAAGCTCAGTCTCCTATCCTTCCCAAACCCAGCGGGTAGCGTAACAATTTGAAGCCTCTCGAGTAGGGAAAAATCACTTCACTGCAAAAATAAGGGTACTTCACTAGGTTTAATGAACTAAGTGCAGTGGATTTTTGAACGTCGCGGGGAAAAAAATCGTAAAAAAAATGGCGGACTTTTAAATTTTGCTTTATGTGTGAAACCCAGAAAAATTGTCATTACTTTTTAAACACAAACCAGAAACCCTCCCCGGGGCCCAGGCCCCGATAAAAAAAATTATTTTAATCCAAAAGTGTAAGCCTTTAGTTTTCCCTTAGGCTATAGAAATACATTCAATTAATTTCCCAAAAATTAAAAACGTTTTACAAGCCCTAGGCCTCTTCCCAGGAAAAACCCAGGGCCCCGCCCGACCTTTTTCAGACTATTCCGCACAATAATTTTTTGATTACTAAAAGCCTAATGCAGATTTGACAAAAAGTATTAAGTCCACCAACTTGAATTGCTTTTTTCAAAACGGGGTAATGAGAGATTTTAGGAAGAAAGAATTTTTTTTTCCCTAATAACGAGAAATCGCCCAAACTTGCGGTTTTTTGGGTTTTACACCGCTTGTTTAAAACAAAGGCTGTTAAATTTTAAAGGGGACGAAACATTTAGAAAGGGGGTGGGGTTTTTCCCCACCAAGACGGTTCAAATTGTTTTGTCCCCCCGGCTATACTGGTGTCTAGCGCTTACCTTTTATTATGTCATTGGCTTCCCCGAAAGTATTTTTATTACTTTTTAGGTGGCCCGTGAAATTTGGGAAAATTCGCGGGGGCTTTTCGTTGCCATGGCAAAAATTTTCTTTTTTTTATAATGTAAATTTTCCCTTTTTCACTACTTATCGGATCAAAAAAATTAAAAAATTTCGTGACCGGGGCAACCTTCTAAATGATTTTTGGGTATCTCAGATTTTTTCGCCCGTTTAGGGTTTTGGGAAAAAAAATTCGATTAACTTTAAAAGTAACTTTTTTAAAAATTTTTAACGATTTTGCCACAATACTAATGGCATTAAAAACGGAAAAACAAGCTTTTCGGAGGTGAGAATTTTCAAATCGATCCGAGGTTTCCCTTCGAACCCCTATCATGAGCCAAAAAAACTGCACGACTTTCCGTTTTCCATGGTAAACCCTAAATTTGTTATAATGTAATTTAAAAAAAAAAAAAACTGCAACTTATCGGATCAAAAAATTTAAAATTAAAATATTCGGGACCCCGGAAGGACATTTTAAAAATTTGGGCCCCCCTCAGAATTTTTTTTTTGCCCCTGAAGTTTTAAAAAAAAACTTTTGAAATTTAAATTTAAAATAAATTTTTAAATTTTTTAACGATTTTGCCACAAAACTAAAGGATTCAATCGAGAAAAAAAGCTTGCGGATGGTGAAAATTTCCCAAAATCGATTTGAGTCCGTTCGAACGTTATGCGGACTACAAAAAAAAAAAAACAAAAAAAAACAAAACCCGTGACTTTTTTTTTTCCGGCCCGAGTCAAATGGAAACGCTCGTTCGCTCGCTTAAAATTATATTATTACTATTTAAAAAAACGGTGATCTACACTTTTACTTAGCTGGCAGTGAATGGGACGCCTGCCTAGGGTTTAATGATGCAAACTTTAAAAATGTCACATGATTTTTGAATGACGTAGTTGTAGGGGGCTGGTTTGT
>JAMZAV010014063.1:0-13025 GCA_024449915.1 Sweltsa coloradensis
ATTGGAAATTTTTTTTTAAAATCTTTTTGTACCACTGAATATCATAATTGTCCAAGATTTAAAAAGTTTTCTAATTTATTTTTTAAATTTTTTTTGGCGCTTAAATTAATTCCATTTTGTTTGTTTTCTCCTAATTTGATAATTTATCCCTGTTTACAGCGTCTTTATTCTTGGCTCAATTACCACGTTGATAAAATTTAGACTAAAAACACGAATTGGTTTATTGTTTCAGCCATCATCAAAAAACCTAACGCTCAGGGTCAATATTTTAAAACCCTCGTCTGCGTTTGGCTAACAAACCCGTATCGCTTTTTAATTGGGCAAAATTTTTAAAACGAAAGGCGACGCAAATAGCACGGCCCTTCTGGACGGGGAAGAAGACGGTTTAGAGCATGGAAAAAAAAACACTTCGTGACTCACACAGGTCCTCGCCTCCGGGGAGAACCTCGTGGAATTAACACCGATAAAACGGTTTAATAGGCAGATGACGGTTTGTGTGGCCCTCACGCCCAAGGGTTGGACCGCCCCCTTTATCTTATAATGAACCAAAATACCCCCTTGGCTAAGTGGCGCATTTAGACCGAAGGGTTTTACGCACCCTCATCTTATAATGAATCCAAAATACCCCAAGGGACCCACAGCCCCTAACTTTTGACGCCCCTTAAATCTTCTAATAAACCCAAAATACCCCCTAGCCTAGAGTGGCGCTTAATCTAAGGGTTGACCCCCCCCTTAATCTTATAATAAATCCAAAATAGCCCCTGGGCTAGAGGGGCGCATTTAGCCCCAACGTTGACGCGCCTTAATCGAAATAACTTAACTCTTTTTTCTGTCTTTTTAGGTTTTAAAGACAACCCATTTCGCAAACGCAATTTTGGTCAGTTAAAATTCATTCGGGCCTTTCATAAAAAATAAATTTCATATTAAGGCGAGGCAAGGGGAAAAACCCACCCGTAAACAACAGCTGGTAAGAAGGGTGTAAAATCTCCCCAAAACAAAGGGGCAGTTTAAACAATCGTCTTCGGGGACACCTCCCCCTTCCCTTGACGACTTCCACGACAACGAAAAATGAAAACAAAAACGTGAAAAAGACGAAACGCCCGGAACTGAAAACCCCCATCTTTCCCCCTCCTACCCGTGCCAAATTCTGTCCAACAATATACCCCCTCCTCCCCATATTCCCCTAGGCTAGAGGACATAGTGCTTAAAACGTCACGGTTGACGCACCCTTTCCAAAAAAAAAATTTTAAAAAAAAAAACTTTAACCGATCTGCTGGGGGCCTTGCCCCCCTTTCCTTGACGACCCCTCGACGACGAGCGACAATGATACCACGAACATGACGGACATTGACGACCGCACGTGAGAACCCCTTTCCCTTTCCCTTTCCCGTGGGTGTGGTTCTGACCAGATGGCCTCCCCCCCCCAGGTTAGAGTGGTGCATTATGTCCTAACGGTTGACCGTTGACGCGTCCTTAATCCAAATAAAATAAACCATTAACCGATCTGCTGCATATGCAACTGCCAAATATAATGCCTTGCGCACGCAATTTGATCTGTTCGTTTATAAACTTACAAAACAATATAATCATCAAACATTCATTTTATTATATTTCAATATTTTACTCGGCGCAATATGACCAAACCAGTTGAAGCGCCCACGTCTCACGTCGTCGTAGCACTCGAATGAACTTTATTTGGTAGAACTAGAAATCTGTTCTCTACGTCAAGTATTACATAATAAAATATCCCAACCCCGTGACAATTCCCCGCTATCTAAAGTAGGCTATAATGTTGCGTGTATGTTATCACGATGCCACAGTTTATTTTAAAGTTTAATGAAGTCTGGTTGATCCACGCAAAGCCATGCGCACCTTGCCGAGTAGGCCTAGATATATCGTAAGGAGCCCTGGCAGGATTCATGTTCCATTCCCCCAGTCTGGGCCCGGGGTAGAATTGGCGCAGAGCATGGCAATGCTAATTGTACAAGGCGATTTAAGAGAAGAAGTCCACCTCACAATCATAAGCCAGTACGAGCGGAGTATATTACACCCCGAAAATAGAGGGAGCTCTGGCAACCGTCGTTTGGAATACTTCCCCTTTCCCTTGACGGACGTCCCCGGCGACGATGACAATGACACATCGATTGATGACAAAGACGATGACGACTGCGACGTGAGAAACCCCCCTTCCTCCCCATACCCGTGGCTGGTTCTGACCAGCATGTGCCCGTTCTTCCTTTTCCCTTAGGCTAGACCAAACTAAATAAAATAAAACTATCTCCGTCTCGCAAACTTCAGCTTGCACATTTGTATACTCCCGAAACCAGACTCAAGTCCTGGCCATAGCCATCGGTCAATCCTTGTCAACCCTAAATTTATATTGTATTGTTTTGTAACGTTTTGTACTGTTTTGTAACCATATATATGTAAATATTCCTTTTTGGTAAATTTGCACTTGTGGGGCATTAAGTTTCACTGTAATGTAGCCACAAATAAACAAATAAACAAACAATATCATTAAATACACCATTAATCCTCATCACTCTGGTAGAAATATTTGTATGCCAAACGGTCGCGCAACTTTCAATTTCACAGGCGGCGCAAAATGACATAACCGGTTAAAGCGCTCTAGTTTTCTCACGTCGTTGTCGACTTTGTGCAATCTTCGCTAGATTGATGATATTTTCTGATTTTTAAATATTCATGATATTTTTGTGCTTTAAAAATTCAGCATATTATTAGCATGTTTGGGCCCGGGGTAGAATTGGCCCAGAGCATGGCTCTGCTAATCGTAAAAGGCGATTCAAGAGAAAAAGTCCACCTCGCAAACATCAGCTAGTTTAAAGGGTAGTATTTTACTCCCCGAAAATAGAGGCGAGTTCTGGCAATTGTCGTCGGGGACTTTGCCCCCTTCCCTTGACACCACGAACAACACCACGAACGATGACGAAGACAATGACAACCGCGACGTGAGAGCCCCCCTTTCCTCCCCTCCCCCTAGGTTAGAGTGGTGTATTATGATCTAACGGTTGACGCGTCCTTAATCCAAATGAACCAAAAACCTCACCATAAACTTATTTATAATTAAACTAACAACAATAATAATATTGTGGATGTGTCACTGATACAGTATCACGGAACGAGATATTATTGTGTCCTGTGTTCAATTTTTCTGGTATAATTTGTAAGTTGGTATATATTTGTTCTATGGTAATAAATCTGTGTGTAAGAATGTGCTATTCACTAAGGTGATACAATAATAACTATTGTGTTTAACTAAGTAATTAGGATTACCTAAGAACTGTATGGCTGTATAGGCGGCACAATATGACCTAACCGGTTGAAGCGCCCTAGTTTCTCACGTCGTCTAAATTTCTATTTCGTTGGTAACACCTTTAGTTGAGCTTTGATCTTTGTATTCTCGGTATAAATCTTCAATTTCCAACTAAACCAAACTAAAACTGCACTTATCGAATACTTAGTGTTTGAATCCCCCGTCTGGGCCCGTGGTAGAATTGGCCCAGAGCATGGCTCTGTTAATCGTAAAAGGCGATTCAAGAGAAAAAGTCCACCTCGCAAACATCAGCTAGAAAGAGCGGAGAATCTTACTCCCCGAAACTAGAGGCGAGCTCTGGCAGATAGTCGTCGGGGACCTTGCCCCCTCACCTTGACGACCCCCCGGGCGACGATGACAATGACACAACGAACGATGACAAAGACGATGACGACCGCGACGTGAGAAACCCCCCTTCCCCCCATGGCTGGTTCTGACCAGCATGGGCCCTCCTCCCCCCACCCCCTTCTTAGGCAAGAGTGGTGCATTATGACCTAACGGTTGACGCGTCCTTAATCCAAATAAACCAATCTGGCAATCGTCGTCGGGGTCCATGTCCCCTTCCCTTGACGACCCCCGGCGACGATGCCCAAGGACAATGACACCACGAACGATCACAAGACGATGACGACCGCGACGTGAGAACCCCCCATTTCTTCCCCCTCCCCTACCCGTGACTGGTTCTGACCATAGCATGGGCACCTCCTCCCCCCCCCCCCCCCTCCTTGGGCTAGAGTGGTGCATTATGGCCTAACGGTTGACGCGTCCTTATCCAAATAAACCAAACCAAAACCATCTATTTATATTGTGTTGGTAGCGCTGAGTAAATCAATTTAATTTCGCTGCCAACCTGACAAATGTGGCTAAAAAAAAAAAAAAGAACTTCAATCAGAAACGTTTGAAATGTTCATTGTCCTACCTTGTTGACAGAGCACGTCGGTGTCGCCACTGTGAAAGTCATAATGATAATATTCGAGAAAGATACATAGGCCCTAATTACATTTACTATAAACACTGGTGTTTGTAGAAAATACTATCAAAAAACCTTCACAAGGCGATTCAAGAGAAAAAGTCCAACCTCGCAAATATCAGCTACTGAAGGGTAGTATCCTACTCCCCAAACTAGAGGCGAGCTCTGGCAATCGTCGTCGGGGACCTTGCCCCCTTCCATTGACCCTTGACGAACCCCCCGGCGACGATGACAATGACACAACGAACGATGGACAAAGACGATGACGACCGCGACGTGAAAAACCCCCCCTTTCCTCCCCTTACCCGTAGCTGGTTCTGACCAGCATGGGCTCCTCCCCCCCCCCCGTAGGCTAGAGTGGTGCATTATGACCTAACGGTCCCCGTCGGGTGCAGGGTATAGAAATGGCCCAGAGCATGGCTCTGCAAATCGTAAAAGGCGATTCAAGAGAAAATGTCCACCTCGCTTCCATCAGCTAGTACGTAAGGTAGTATTTTACTCCCCGAAAATAGAGGCGAGCTCTGGCAATCGTCGTCGGGGACCTGCCCCTTCCCTTGACGACCCCTCGACGACGATGACGACAGTGACACCACGAACGATGACGAAGACAATGACGACCGCGACGTGAGAACCCCCTTTCCTCCCCTTACCCGTGGCTGGTTCTGACCAGCATGGGCCCCTCCTCCCCCCCCCCCCTTAGGCTAGAGCGGTGCATTATGACCTAACGGTTGACGCGTCCCTAATCCAAATAATTGTTTTTAACTCCCCTTTATACCCTAGGTTAGAGTAGTGCATTATGACCTAACGGTTGAGGCGTCCTTAATAAAAGTAAACCAAAAAAAAAAAATCAATCATGTGTCCACACCAACAATTCCATTACCATGGTAATTGGTAACTAGCTAATAGTTGAAAGTCACAGCCTTCTAGATAAGTCCCCCGTCTGGGCCCTTGGTAGAATTGGCCCAGAGCATGTCTCTGCTATTCGTAAAAGGCGATTCAAGAGAGAAAGTCTACCTTGCAAACATCATCTAGTATTAATGGTTTTATTTTACTCCCCGAAGTTAGAAGCGAGCTCTGGCAATCGTCGTCGGTTACTTATCTTCCTTCGACGACCCCTCGACGACGATGACGACATGCAACGACACCATAAAACAATGACGAAGACAATGACGACCGCGACGTGAAAACCCATTTCGTCCCCTGACCTGTGGCTGCATGGTTCTGACCTGCATGGGCCTGGGTCCGGGGTAGAATTGGCCCAGAGCATGGCTCTGCTACTGCTAATCGTACAAGGCGATTCGAGAGAAAAGTCCACCTTGCAAACATCAGCTAGCAAGAGAGGAGTATATTACTCCCCGAATCTAGAGGCGAACTCTGGCGGTCGTCGTTGGGGAACATTCCCTTCCCCTTGACAACCTCCCCGCGACGAAGACAATGCCAACACGGACGATGACACAGACGAAGACGACCACGACGTGGGAGAACCACCAACCCCTGCCCTCCCCGTACCCGCCCTTTCCCTCTGTCCTTTGCCTGAGCCCGGCCTGAATTCGCCACAGACCACAGGCCCCCCCGACCCGACCCCGGCCATGATCCCGCCCCGGCCCCTTGCCCCCGGCCAACTACTCCCATGCCCTCCCCTTGCTTGTGGCTGGTTCTGACCAGCACAAGCCTGTCCACCCCGCGTCTCCCCACGTCACCCCTTACGTTCCTCCCCTTTGGAAAATAAATAGTTATAACCTAACTAATGAACTACATTATCACAGAAGGCGCAATATGACCTAACGGTTGACGCGCCCTTAAACCTAATAAACATCAACATCCTCCCCCCCTAGGTTAGAGTGGTGCATTATGACCTAACGGTTGACGCGCCCTTAAACCTAAAAAACTTCTTGAGTGTCTCTTTCCATTGTTTTGGTATCGCCGGGAAAATCAATTTAACGTCGCTGCCAACCTGACAAATGTGGCTAATGGAATAACCTCGTGTTTAACATGGTTGTTACCATTTTACTGAGAAAAAATATTAAATAAA
This sequence comes from Sweltsa coloradensis, assembly GCA_024449915.1. NCBI lineage: Eukaryota > Metazoa > Arthropoda > Insecta > Plecoptera > Chloroperlidae > Sweltsa > Sweltsa coloradensis. The sequence continues at coordinate 6,337 of JAMZAV010014063.1, forward strand.
TTGCATGGCAATAAGTCGGCGCATTCTAACTGTAATATTCAAACAACAAAGAGATTAGCTATATTGTGAATTTATGGCTCTCAAAGAATGATTGTAAAGAAATAATGTTTTAAATTATAATAAAAACTCATAGGATGAGCATTCTTTTAAACCAATACTAAGACCTATAATTGCAATTTTTGCTTAAAAAAATAAATATGTAAACATGTGTTTTGTCAGTGGTTCCATTAAAATTAGCCTAAATTTATTATCTGGTGGATGGAAATAAATAAATACCAATTTTGTATTAAATTGGACGTGATAAATATTTAACATTTAATTTCAGTGCTATTTTTTTTTACCATATGCTAGTTTTGAGATGCTCACATTTCAAGTTTGCGCATTATGACCAGTCGGTTGACGCGCCCTTAATCCGAATATACTAAGAATGACAAAACTTTCTAAATTTCTCATCCAAAGTAATCTATTTAACAACATTTTATTCACATCATACACATTTTGTTAGTTAATTTATTTCCATTCTCATAAATAACTTTTGTTTTGGTATTAGTATCATCATCATCATTTTCTTTTCTTATAAATATATACACTTAAAAACAATTCTATCATCAAACACACCATAAACACATTTCATCAACTTTCAATATCACATGAAGCGCAATATTACCTAACCGGTTGAAGCGCCCTAGTTTCTCACGGCACCTAATAATATGGTTATACATGATATATAACCGGAGGCAGTGACTGTACCCCATCCCTCCCCTTTTTTATCGTGGGAAACCTGTTATAGGGTGCAATTTGCCCCTCTTCAGGTGAACTAGGTATGTGCGGATAGGAAATTGTGAAGGGATGTCCGAGGGCTGTTTAAGAGAACTCAATCCCTTGCATTCGCCTTAACGACTGAGGAAAATCTCGGAAAAACCTTCAGTCAGGATTGCCGGTCTCGACCGAATTCGAACCCGGGACCTCCCGAATCAGAGTCGAGCGCTTAGCGCCCGAGCCAACACTGTCGGTATTCCTCCCTTGACTGTGGCTGGATAGTACAGCAAGCGACCAGCTGTCTGGGCCTGGTGTAGAAGGGACCAGGCTTTGTGTATCCAATCCCTTTATTCAATGGACAAGGGTGTTACTCTGCGTTTTGTAGAAGGCGAGTGAATAGTCTTAAGTCCATGTCACAAACATCAGCTAGTACGTAGGGGATCGTGTATGTTGCTCACCGAAATTAGAGGCGAGCTCTGGCTGTCGACGTGAGATACTCGCCTCTTGCCTGGCTGGTTCTGCCCTGCATGGGTCTTTCCTCCCCACATCCCCTAGCTAGGCTAGAGTGGTTCATTATGACCCTACGGTCGACGCGCCCTTAATGCAAATAATACATTAATAATGTGCTATAAAATACTATTTTAAAGGTTATACATTGTATTCTAAGCATATATACATGCTCGTCACTCTATGGTGAGCCTATACAGTTTTAGTTGGACGGTTGACAAAACCCGATACGCACGGAATTATGTTGATGTTTCCCGCAAACCTCGCCTTAGAACGCGAAGACAAATGAGTGTCTGATCACGTGACGTGAACTGCAAACAGTCCAGCCTTGAAAGTGTTCCAAAACCCGAGTACTTCGAAGTTTCCTGGTTTCATAACAAAGCGTTGTTGAAGGTAACATGAAGAAAGCTAGACCCTCTCATAAGTATTAAGATGGCTGGAATGTTGCCGGCCTAAATTCAGGAACTAATTTCAGCGCTTCGTATTAATATTTTCAAGAAAATAATGTTTTGCTATTACTATTCCTCCCCTTACCCGTGGCTGGTTCTAACCAGCTTGACACTTTCTCCTCCCTACATCCCCTAGGAGAGTGGCGCATTATGATCTAACGGTTGACGCGCCCTATATATATATATATATATATATAGGCTTTATATAAGGCATATATATATATTGTTTTACCTTGGCTTTATATAAGGCGACTATGACGCTGTTATGTTAGTACTTACGTCTTTAGATATAAATTAAAAAAGTAAGTGCAAATGAATTTGCAATGTTATACTTTTCATGTTAACCGCCTTTAAAAGGATAGGCCATGCGGTTTAGAGTAAACTTCTGTTCGCGCGGCCGACTGACACCACACATGTTTGATATATTGGATTATTGTCACGGACACAAACACTATTGTAAAACAATTACTTTTCAATAATGAAATATAACTTAATTAAATTGATTTTCAGAATTTTAGGTTTTGTTAAAAAGTCCAAAATAGACCATATTCGTTGATTGATCCTATGGCTTATTTACATAAAATATTGATAATTGATAATCTCGACTGCAGGGCTGTCCAAGTATGCTTTATTGACAACCATATAAAGTTTCATGTAGGTCGAATTCTTACCGGCCGATAAAATTAAAGTAATTTATATATCAAAATTTAATTCACATCATACACATTTCCTTTATACCGGTTTTTATATTTGTTTATTTACATTCAAATAAATATTGTTTCTTTTGCTATTACAAGCACCATCATAATTTTGTCTTCTTGTATAAACTTATAAAACAATATATGAATAATAATCATGCAACACACCATAAACTCATTTCACTAACTAACAATATCAGAGGCGGCGCCATATGACCTGACCGGTTGTAGCGCCCTAGTTTCTCACGTCGTCGTAAACGGAATCCTGGGCCACACTTTGCATTGCCCCAAACTTTGGAGGACAAAAACTCGTAAATATCCTTGGTCTACAAGAAAAGTTATTGCGATACCAGTTTACATGTCATACGCATATTTAGGCCTATAGTGATGTGGGTTTTTCGGAGATATTCAATTTTGAAAATCTCCATTGAAAATTCATTTCTTTCTATGTCTTCCATATCATACGTAAAATTAATGCAATTTATTAATTTAGTGCATTTAGCGTCAGCACCCCCGTCTGGGCCCGGGGTAGAATTGGCCCAGCCAGAGCATGGCTCTGCTAATCGCAAAAGGCGATTCAAGAGAAAAAGTCCACCTCGCTTCCATCAGCTAGTTAGAGGGGAGTATATTACTCCCCGAAAATAGAAGCGAGCTCTGGCAATCGTCGTCGGGGACCTTGCCCCCTTCCCTTGACGACCTCCCCGACGACGATGACAAAGACGATGACGTGAGAACTCCCCTTCCTCCCCTTACCCGTGGCTGGTTCTGATCTGCATGGGCCCCTCCTCCCCATATAATCCCTAGGCTAGAGTGGTGCATTATGACCTAACGGTTGACGCGTCCTTAATCCAATTAAAGTATAAAATGTTCAACTAGAAATATGTTGGCTTGACTGAAATTTTGGGTAGTTGCCACGGACGCGGCAATACTTTTTTGGATTATATTATATGATTATATTCGTGGATCGATCCTAGCTGATCAACATAAAATATTGATAATCTACGACTAGGGCTTTCCATGTACGTTTAATTGACAACTATGTTAAGATGCATAGCGTGGAATTGTTACCGGTATTAATTTAATTTCATTCAAATAAATAATGTTCCTTTTGCTATTATACTATCACCACCATAATTATCTCTTATATTATAAACGTAGAAAACAATTTATGAATAATAATCATCATGTACACCATAAACTCAATTAGGCCTACACTATACTAAAACAGTATTACAAAGAGTCGCCATATGACCTAACCGGTCCTAGCGCCCTACTTTCTCACGTCGTCGTTAGCATTGCCCCAAACTTTGGACGACAAAAACTCGTAAATCCTCGGTCTAAAAGTGAAGTTACAACTATACCAGTTTACATGTTATGCGCATATGAAGGCCTTATAGTGATGTGGATTTTCCGGAAAGATTCATTTTGGAAAATTTCCATGGAAAATACATTTTCTATGATGTCCTCCATATCATTTATAAAAAGAATGCAATTTATTCACTTCTTGCTTTTGGCGGCAACTTAAGCCTAATAGAAATGACAAACAATGTAGGGCCTAACTCTTGTACCGACCATGCACTATCGAGCACTGACAATTTGACAACAGCTGACGCAAACATCAGCTATAGAAAGAATCTAGAGGCGAGCTCTGGCAATCGTCGTCTGGGACACATCCCCTTTCCCTTGACGACCTCCCCGGCGACGATGACAATGACACAATGTACGATGACAAAAACGATGACAACCGCGACGTGAGAAACCCCCTTTCCTCCCCCTACCAATGGCTGGTTCTGACCAGCATGGGCTCCTCCTCCCCATATCCCCTACAGCTAGAGTGGCGCATTATGACATAACGGTTGACGCGTCCTTAATCTTAATAAACCAATAAACCAAACCAAATCACATAAAGAACTGCTATCATATTAAAACGGCGACAATCTTTCTAAATTTCTCTTTCTCGTCCACCTCGCAAACATCAGCTAGAAGAGCGGATCTTACTCCCCGAAACTAGAGGCGAGCTCTGGCAATCGTCGTCGGGACCTTGCCCCCTTCCCTTGACGACCCCCCGGCGACGATGACAATGACAACAACGAAACCATGACAAAGACAATGACGACCGCGACGTGAAAATCCCCTTTCTCCCCTTACTCGTGGCTGGTTCTGACCAGCATGGGTCCCTGCACCCCCCCCCCCCTTAGGCTAGAGTGGTGCATTATGACCTAACGGTTGACGCGTCCTTAATCCAAATAAACCAAAGTAATTTATTTAACAACATTTAATTCACATCAAATACATCTCCACTCCTTATTACTTTATTATTTATTTATTTAAAGTCAAATAGAAAAATTAATCTTATTACTATCACCACTATCAATTTCTATTCTTTTATAAACTTAGAAAACAATATAATCTTGAAACACAGAATAACCTCATTTAATTATCTTACAATATCGCGGGCGGCGCAATATGACCTAACCGGTTGAAGCGCCCTAGTTTCTCACGTCGTCCTGGACATCTTCCTTGTGTGGCTCATTGGTCTTGTGGTTAGCCTACCTGCTTCCAATGCAGAAGGTCCAGTGTTCGACTCCCTCTAAGGTCAGAAGTTTTTGATCTTCTGATTTGGACTTACGTCCATCAGTTCGTGTCTTAGGAATTTGTAAACGGTGACTTTGGAGCCGTCCTAGCAATTCGAGGCACATAATAAATTTAAAGTTCTGAATCGGCCATGTTGATTCTGGCGTTGATCCGCGGGTGTTCGCTCTGTCCGTACTGATATATTTCCTATTAAAAATATCGATCTTTGGTTGGTTATCGTTCACTCGTCGATTGCGTGAGGGACTTCAGGGTTGGCTTGGTCACTTTGGTTTACTATCCCCCACTGAAAATCAGTTGTGACTGAGTAGGTACACTAAATACGGATTTATTTATTTATTTGTTTATTTAATTAACTTTCCTAGGACCAAACGGTCAGTATAGTACCAAGGGTCGTGAGCTCGAATCTAGCGTAGGGTTTGGATTATTAATTGTCCCCGTCTGGGCCCTCCCCTTACTCGTAGCTGGTTCTGACCAGCATCGGCCTCTCCTCCCCATATCCCCTAGGCTAGGTTGACGCGTCCTTAATTCAAATAAACAAAAAATATATGTATATATATATTTATATATATATATATATGTTAGTACTTTAGACAGAAATTAAAAAAGTGACTACACCGGGGTTTGAACCCGGGACCTTAGCTTACCGGGCTATGCTCTTACCAACTGAGCTATGCGGCCACCAATTTAAAACTGTCTAATTTTTGGTCTGTTTTGTACATAGTTAATAACGTGTGTAGAGCATAGCCCGCGGTAAGCTAAGGTCCCGGGTTCAAACCCCGGTGTAGTCACTTTTTTAATTTCTGTCTAAAGTACTAACATAACAGCGTCATAGTCGCCTACTATAAAGCCAAGTTTAAACATATATATATATATATATTTACTAAACGTTTTGCAATTTTATTAACCTACCCGCCGTTCACAAACGTTTAAACGTTCCATCCCTAGACTCTACGGTAACACTTTACCATGAATTTACTTTTAAATCACGATAAAGAACTAGTAATTAACTCTTCTAAAACCAAAATTGTTGGATGAGCGTAGCGAGCGAAGCGAGCGAAGCGAGCGAAGCGAAGATTCCATTTCACCACACTGGAGAAAAAAATCCGGAATGTTTTTTTTTTCTCTTTTTTTTGTATTTTTGTGTGTCTGTAACACGATTCCGGCTAAACGAATACTCCAATTGCAATGAAATTTTCTGGAGACCTTAAATCTTAACTTAGAACTGCCACGTTTTTGAGCGCAATCGAAAAATTATTTCTCATGAAAATCGCAATTTTACGATTTTTTTCGATTTTTTTTTAAATTTCTTCGACTTATAACACCTACATGCTTTATTCGATTTTAATGAGTTTTTCACAGAACCATAATTTTATGAATTAAGATATTCGTGTGAAATTTGAGCGCAATCGAATAATTATTTTTTATGAAAATCGCAATTTTACGATTTTTTTCTTTTTTAGAATTACGATTAATTAAAAAAATTGATAATTAATGTTTATTTTTTATTTAATTTAAATTAATTTTTAAAAAAATCTCCAACTTAGTAATATTTGTTTCACAGAACAACAGAAAATCCGCATAACACATGACAGCTTAATGCACCAATTACGCTCATCCAACAACGCGGCGGGACTTAAGCGTTTTCCAGTACATATATCACACCCCACAACCACGAAAAGCC
>JAMZAV010014064.1:0-15935 GCA_024449915.1 Sweltsa coloradensis
ACAATATCTGGTCGGGAGTGTATCCCAGCGTTGGAGAGTAAAGTGCCCTGTTCTCCTTGTCCAAGGGCCTCGAGCAGGAAGAGTGCGTTTCGAGTAGACCAATCTGTCTGCTACAGTTCTTGTCCAACTGGAGTGGTCGACTCGTGTCCCAATTTTTGTGCGTAGCATTGAAATCGCCAACGATGATTGTGTTCCTCGAAACGTTGATAGGTTTCGAGGGCAGCTGGTATGTTTGTGGAGGGTTGTTATAGCATATGAATGTATACTTAATTTGTCACATCCAGACGTCCGGGAAGCGATTTCAATCTTGTGCCACTAAGCTCCATTTGAAATGTGTGACTGTGAATGTGGAGATCAGGGTTGACCTCACTCCAACGATCAAGCCTGAAGAGATCGTATCTGCTTCTCTCTCTCGCTTCCAGGATGTGATGACGTAGTTTGGCGTTTTAAAAGGTCACTTAGCTTTTTTGTCTGTTTTCACCTCTGCCATTTTACCAGCCTCTGAGATACAGAATAAACATCTGCCTTTTGTTCGTAGATAATGCTGTAGCTTCTCGTCGCATTTTTTTTGAGACGCCTCCGGCCGTTTCCAGTATATTATATTTTGGTTTTTGTGGTCCTGATATGGGCCGTATTTTGTTTCACTTAGGTAAACATCGGATGGAACCATGATGGATAGCGTGGCGTGGTGCGGCGGACTTTTGTTATGGGCTTCTGTCCCGTATCCAGGGGGCCTTGATCCTTTGACTTGTCTGTCGTGGTAGTAGATTCGGGAAGCGTCGTCGCGAAGGCCCCCCCAAGTTATGCATACTTCCTTGTCCTTGCAACAGACGATGCGAGCCGTTCAAAAAGCCATCCGCTGGCACCCTGGCAAGACGACAAGCGAAGAAATACAGGACACAGAGCGACTGCGATGGAGAGACGCAAACAGCGAAGACGATGAGAAACCCCCGACTAGAAGCTTCCTCTCGATCACCTCTTCGTCCAGGGTGCCAACGAAGAACGTAGCGCGAGGGCTCGGCAGGGCTGCGAGTCGGAAGAGGGTGAAGACAGACCTTTTGAGCAAGGAAAACAATGAGGGCGGAAAGTACGAGTGTAGTTTCTGCGATGTCAAGTTTCGTCACGCTGGGAACTTGACGTACAGCTTGAAATCTGGCACGAGAAGAAGGTATGTAGGCTAGAGTTTTGTTTTATTCATGTACTAGTCTTAGGGGTGGGATAATAATGTTTTCATGTTTGAAAGGATAGCTGAAACAATTTTTCTTTTATTATTTTTATTTTTAGGGCCTATTAGATATGATTTGATAGTTGGGAATATTTTCGATATCAATATTTGGCTTCATATCAAAATTATTGAAATTTTACAAACAAAAAATTGCTAAATTTAGTAATTTTTGGTGGAGGTGGCCGGGTAGTAGTTGAAATTATTTTAATATATCCGGCACACAAAACGGCCACGAACGCGATTGTGAGTAATCGTAAAAATCGTTATGGCGTTTTTGTGATAGGTAGCCTCTCAACCCTATTTGGACACAATTATTTAAAAATAGACTCCTTTTATAATTAGGTATTTTTTATTTGGTTTTACTGTATTTTATTTTTTTTACAATACTAATAACGTTTTGATATATCGATTATCGTATGCAAAATTTTCGTGAATAATCTATAATACATGATAGGCCCTGTCGTAGGCTCGTAGCCCAGCCCTAATCTTACAACCTGTATTTGAACAAACATACCGTAAGCCTTGAATTAGCCTTCATTAATTTTTGTTTAATGTAGGCCTGGGCCTTATGATCTAACAAATTGATTAGTCTACAAAAAAAATACATTTAGTTTAGATTGGAGAAGGGATGACAGGTTCGAAGCATAGAGAACATAAAGCCAAGCCTGAATGGTATTGGAGTAGGCCCATTGGAAAATGCATTTTTTAATATCTTTTGTTTGTTTATTTGTGGTTTAGTGCCAGGCGTAGTGTACGAAAAAGGGAAAAAATTAAACCACTTAAACCCAAACGGCCAAATGCAAATTAGTATATTTCATGGTTAGAGAAATCCAGCAATTTAAAAAAAATACACAATTGATTTGGTTAATTTTGGGTAATTTAAAACTTGTCCACATGACAAACCATGCTTCGAGTATATTATATTACATTTTTACTACATACAAAATTGTGTTTCTTAACCCTTTTTTTATTTTTTAATAACTTTGAATAAAATAAAAATTGATCTGTGAATGTTTTCTGATTCTAGACAAAAACATTGAAAAATTTGCCTGGTATGCGGGATACGGTTTCAATCCAGTCTGTACTTGGGGCCCGCACCTGCAACTTCACGTTGGGGAGAGTCCTGTACAGTGCTCGCTATGTAAAAAGGTACGAGGGCCTGTACTCATTTAAAGAAAAATATTTTCATACTACTATGTGACATCGATTCCAAAAATTGGACTCGATCATTGTGCCCTAAGAATCGTTCGGAAACGATTCCTATGCACAGTGATTTTGGTGGTCATTTTCCGTGGGAAACCCTGATACGCAGCAATATTTCCGTTTGGGGCCCGTGAAGGCGCCCCTATGTCACTGAACGATGTAGTATTGCAATTTTGCGTCGTCCTCTGTTACTGGGTACTGCCGGCCTTTGTGTACGATCGGCATCTGGCGCGAGAGGGAGGGACAGTAGACACGTGGGTTCACCCGCTCCAGCCACGCCCCAAAACACGACGCGCAAACGTTTAAAATGTAGTGAGAAATCGATTCCTCTAATTTGGAATCGATGCAGACAGAATCGAATCCCCCCACGTCATTCCTAGTAAATATGTATATTAACCTTTTAAGTAGTGAGTTAGTTGTAGCCCGGAACACCCCTAAAAATGGGTTTATTTGTTGTTTCACCAAATTTTTTTTTTCTGGTCCCAATGTTAAGCCACGACCCTGAAATTTTACGAGGACATTCACAAAATGTTAAACGACAACAGGCATTTTTTTTTGAAATTTGAAATTTGAAATTTTCTTGACAATTTTTTGGTGGAATGTTTCCCAAAATTTAATTTCCTGGCCACATCTTTAGACTGCAGTACGGAATATTTTAAACGTTTACATAAAATTACAAATTTAGGCCCCAAGCCTAGGCTATAGTGTCCCATTTTCAAATTTCAAATTTCAAATTTCAAAATTTTCAAATTTCAAAAAATTAAGAAATCTTACAACTTTGGGTAAGGAGGTGGAAACTTTGGAAGAACATAAAAAAGACTTGAATGATTGATAGTCGGCTTTATGTATACGCCTAATAGAGTATTTTAGGAATCAGGCCAACTGAAGTAGTAGGCCTAGGCTATAATTTCATTCCAAAATAAAAGTTACAAAATATATATTTGAAAACATACAACAAGTCATTACTTGGTTATTATTTTATAAGCCTACTGTTTGGCACGATATTGAAATTACTTTATAAGTTTATTACTTTACACTCAAATAATATAGGCTTCATCATATAATACAATAGCTAGGCCAACACTTTAGTGCTACATACAAATATATAGAGAGATAGACCTAGCAGTTTTGGTTTCTTCAGAACTTGCTGATTGTGTGGAAATCCTCAAAGCATTGAGGGAAACACAGACCAAGGTCACAAGACCTACAGTAGTATGTAGTATCTTTGCGCTTCTTGGGACGCCTACATGTGTGCATACAAACGTAGCATTGCCGCTGTGGATGTAGTTTGCTTGCAGTAGGTGGTATGAACGAAGAGAAGTGACGTTTCAGTAAGGCGAAGGGATTCTCGCCTACTGAGGGGCGCCCACCTTTACCCTGTGTTCGTGGAGTATGGTGCTCCTCTAAAAGTTGTCGAATCAACTCAAGCCTGAATTTCCCAAGTTGCGGTTTTTTTCCGGGACCATTTGGTACAGAATGTAGGAATTGAGCACTGAGATGTCAAGGGTGGAAAAAGAATTTCTTATACCACTTCAAGGACTTTCTGGCACTCTCATTGAAACTAATCTGCATGTCGGTCTTATCAACTGCCCCCATGCTAGTGTTGTACTTCAGAACGCAGTTAGGTTTCATTATTGGCTCCCCAGATATCCTATCAATCTTTCCTGTCTCAACCATGATAGGATCGTGGATCGTGGACAACATATGGACCTCCCTCTTGTCGTGCCACTTTACAGCAAGAAGTGTATCGGTGCACCTGGCATGACAGTCCCCTTTTTTAGTTTTGGGGAATTTGGCCATATCTTTCCTATTAGATCTGACTGTACCACATGCACCTGTGTCATTGGATAGCAGTAGATCAACAGAAAAGGGCTTGTATACCAATTATCCACAAATAGTTGATGGCCCATATTGAGGAATGGAGCCATTAGAGTGGTTACTAACAGACCCCGATTTCCTGCTTCATCATTCAAGACAATTTCTGTGTTTTTTGCCTGTATACACAATGAATCCATCACAAAACAAGTTTCCACATCACACAAGACGAACAGCTTGACTCCAAACCTATGCCGCTTACTTGGTATGTATTGCTTGAAAGACAGCCTACCCTTCCACAGCATGAGACTTTCGTCGATACATAGGTCTTGAAAGGGAGTGAAAACAGTACCAAACTTTTTGTTTTAGTTTCTCTATCACTAGCCTTATTTTGTACAAACGATCGTCCTCCGGCTGGTTATCGTTATCACAAAATGGATGAGTCGAAGGATAAGAAAGAATCGGTCTTGACTCATCACCTTGCCAACATTGGCATGTGGAGCATGGGATCTGTAGACCAATACTCCTCATAGTCAGATTTACGCGCATGAGAACATCATCATAATAAGTGCAAGAAAGCTGTACATTTCTGACACATTTGTGTCTGCCCATTTTGCGAAGTTTGGACTTCGGAGCAATATCTTGATTAGCCATTAGAAATGTGTAAAAACGATTTGTTTCCGTGACAATTGAATCCATCAAGTCGACGTCAAAAATAGATTTGAAAAAGTCTATTTCACGTGAATTAGTGTCCAGCCCCAAATGAGGGCTTACACCGCTATTTGATGAATCAAAGTTAAATATTTTCGGCACAAATACCTGATCTGTCCAGGCTCTTGCATTGACAGGACCTCTGCGCCTAGGCCTACGCCCACCTGTAGCAGCGGCGGCGGGAATTTGTGCGTCGTTGTCTTCATCATCATCTTCTTCTTCCATTTCATTCTCAGACGAATAAACTGAAGATTCATCACCGTCACCATTATTACCATATTGAAATGATAAATCACTATCGCTACAATCCGATTCTCCTGACTCGTTTGTCGTAAGTAACTCATTTATAACATCTCCATCTAATAAATCAACACGCCGACGTTTAGCGGCCATTGTAACCTAGGAGGATTCTCGTGAAGAACGTGAAGCGGTGAACGACGGTATTTCTATCGCGAAACACTTGCATCTAGTTTATTTTTTCCCCGCTATGTGGCAGCACTTTACAGCCATCAATATAATTCTAACTATCGACGAGAGGTAGCACTACATGCTACAGTTCGAATGATGCAAAGAACTTCGCAAAGAAACTACACTCGACCGCGCTAGGAGAACGTACGAGATACGGGCGTACTGCTGGCGCCATTTTCAACTCCACGTATGAGATACGGGCGTACTCTATAAAAGGTTAATATATCAGTTTTAACGGGACACTTCCCGGAGAGAATTGAGAACATTTTTACTCTTAGAAATAGGTTTAGTTGCCAAACGGTTTGGAGCCAGAAGGTTAGATAGATGCTCATATGCTGTTCAACTAAATACATTTGAATGTGACTTACTTAACTTCGAATGCAGATGCTTGCTGTAATTCAGTCAGTTTTTTATGTTTTTTTTAGTTTACTGTACCAGTATTGATTTTATTAGCCATTCATCTGTTTAGCACTCGTGTGCCTTCACAAGTAACATGGTGGGCAAGTATGGTAGGGCCTACTAATGATGATGAAAAAGTACTTTCTGAAGTAAGAAAAGTTTGCTCGCAACCTGTAAAACGTCACTTGCAAGTTGCGACCTAGTAAAGCAGAATTTCAGAGCATTGATTGAAGTTCAAGTTTAGTTGTGAATTTTCATTGTGTTCCTTTTCACTGACAAAATATGTACTGTCTACGTACCTATTATCACACCCAAAACATATTTAATTCACAATGTGTTCTGAAAAAGATTAACCAATCAGAACTCTTCCTAGACAGGAATTAAGTGTGGTGTGCCTCTTTGTACTACGCCAAATTCCAAAACTAGCCTGTAATTGCACTACCAAATTAAAATATCTGTTTCTTAAATCAGATTAAATCAAATGATTTATTTAATAAAAATCATTGATTCAAATCAAATTCACTTTTTCTTCATTTTGAACAACAACACAAGAAAAATAATTTTACGTTACTATGTTTTTTGAAACCCTTGATAAAGTTTTTGATCCGCTCACCAACTTGACAAGTTTTGAAACACTGATATTGTTCATTCAAATCAATAAAAATGTGATTAAATCGAAGAAAAAAGTCTGATTTAAATAAAAAATTCACACCACCCTGATTGCCATGTCTATGGGAAAACATTTTTAATAAACAAATAAGGGTTGGGACTTGACATCGATTACTCGATTCGACATTGATGTCGAAGCAAAATTGGCTTCCGATTCAACATCGATTTTAGCATCTTCAAAAAAAATTGAAAAATTGAAAATCAATTTTGGAACCATGTAAAAACCATATTTTATTTTACTTTTTGCATATAACTACCTATTTTTACATTAATAAACGAAAAAAAACTTTAAAAACTTTTTTTAGTTTTTTCAAAAAGAATTTTGATGACAATATTTTTTCCCGATAAGATGTCGAAATTATTGGTTTGATATTGATTACGAATTTATAGTCAAATCCCAACCCTAAAACAAATACCATTTTTTTAAATAAAACAATTATCCCAATTTTTTCTTTTTCCACCTCAGGTATTCCTGAACGAGACGTACCTGGGCAACCACTCAAGTCCCACGCGCCCGCCCTCCGAGCCGACCACCCCAGCCCTTCAAGTGCGACACGTGCGACAACCCTTTCCCTGAAAAAAAGCGCACCTCGTGGAACACACGCGCAGTCACACCGGGACCGACCTTTCGGGTGTGCGCGTGTGACAAGACTTCACCCAATGTAACCTGCCCAAAGGCACAGTCGCATGCACTCGCTGGGGTCGTTCCTCCCTGGCTTGCGGCCGTCCACCGCGCAGTCACCCCCGGGCGCCGACCGTTCAGGTGTGACCGTGTGACAAGAGCCACCCCCAAGTGTACCTGACCAGGCACGTCCATGCCTCGCTGGGAGTCTAGTTCCTCCCCCGGGGCTCGGGGGCGTCCACCCGCCGTCCACCGCACCGACCTTTCGGTGTGACGCGTGTGACAAACTTCACGACCAATGTAACCTACCACCCCAAGTGCATGCACTCGCTTGGGGTCTAGTTCCTCCCCGGGGCTTGCGGCCTCCCACGCGCAGTCACACCGGGGCGACCGCCGTTCAGGTGTGACGCGTGTGACAAGAGCTTCACGCCAAGTGTAACCTGACCAGGCCAGTCCATGCACCGCTGGGGGTCTAGTTCCCCGCCGGGCTGGGGGGCGCCCAAATGATGGTTAAGCATTCCACCACTAAAAATGGTCACATTTACCGTATTGGGACTGAATTACACGACTCAAATATAACACGACCCCCTATTTTGGGGAATCTTTCAAGAAAAAAAAAATCAAAGAAAATTGAAATGTACAAGAATATTTTTATTTACAATATTAAAATAAATAAATAGCCTAAGTTTCACTCTTATAAAAACATTTTGAACATGTCAGGGCCTAGCCTTTTTTTTTTTTACAGTGGGGGCCAAGACACTCACATAGCCCAAAATACATAAATTCACCATCGATTTAGGGGTGACTCCCATTCCAAAAAAAGGAATCGATCATTGGACCTAAGAAACGATTCCCAAGAAAAAACTTGAATTGTACTCGCAAATTATTTTGGTGCATTTTCTCGGAACCCTGTACTGTCGTGTTCCCGCGGTCTTTTTTCCGCGGAGCCCTGATGCCGTCACCCCCCCCGCCTCACGTCACTGGGTTTGGCTGGCGTTGAGTGGGTAGGGGGGCAATGCGTGGGGTTTTTTATTTCGGTTGACCTATGTTCAGGGGCTATTTTAAATGCAAATGCACAGAAATAACGCTAGTGCGTTTTTGAATTGTATATTTGAAAAAAAAAAACGGGGGGGGGGCTATATTTTGGGCCGATACGTTATTCAAAAACTGTTCATCCCTAAACTGCTTTTTTTTGGTTTTTTTGGATTAAGGTTTGCGTCAACCGATAGGTCATAATGCACCACTCTAGCCTAGGGGAAGGGGAAAGCCCATGCTGGTCAGAACCAGCCACGGTAGGGAGGAAAGGGAAAGGGGTTCTTACGTCGCAGTCGTCATCGTCTTTGTCATTGTTTGTAGTGTCATTGTCACCCGTCGTCGGGGAAGTCGCCAAGGGGAAAAGGGGAGGTGTCCCTGACGACGATTGCCAGAGCTCGCCTCTATTTTTTGAGGAGTAATATAGTCACTTCTTACTACTGATGTTTGTGGGTGGACTTTTTCTCTTGAATCGCCTTTAACGATTAGCAGAGCCATGCTCTGGGCCAATTCTACCCCGGGCCCAGATGGGGTATAGGTTTAGCTGCTACTATCAATTCGCCTTTGATTCGCAGAAAAACATTTTTTTAATTATATGCGGCGTTATTCCGGTGGTCTATTTCCACGGAACTCGTGATTAAGTCTCCCGCATGCCACAGAACGATGTTGCATTGTCATCTGTTTGACCATACCAGCTCCTTGTTTTGCGGATTGACGCTGGCGGGGAGAAAAAGGCACAGTAAGTACATGTTTCAACGCTTTTGCTACAAACCAAAAGCACAAGGGTTTTAAATGTTTAAAACTGTCGAGTAACGAATCGATCCCCTTTATGTCATCAAGACCTCGCCAACCAGCGCCAGACGCCCTGGGCTTGTGTCAAGAGTTCCACAAAAATTTTTTTTTCATTCTTCTTCTTCTTTCTAACACCCTGACTTGATTTAAACCATTACTTTTTCCAAAGTTTTGGTAATGTTTGCCTCATATTCCTAAGTCCCTTTTTCCCTAAAAAAATATAACAAATTAAATTAATTAAATTAATAAATTGTTAATTAGTGTTTTTACAATTATTTTTATGATAAAAAATCTATATGAACATAATGGAAATTTAATGTTTGACAGCTCCTTGAATGTAGCAGTGGAAAGAACCGTTTTTAAAGTTCTTTGTTGGACTGATCATAGTTTTAAGCAACGCTGGGATGTTTTGTGCAAGACGAGAGAGTTTGTGACAGGTTTAATGTTGTCAACTCTTCACCAATCCAAACTAGGGTAAACTTAACTACCATTTGGCCTCTTTCATCAATAAAATTATACTAAGTGAAAATGTAACATGTCTTTTTTTCCCTTTCATTTATTTTTTTTTTTTAACGTCCATCATCATCATCATCATCATTATCCATCGCCGCTTCCTACTTCTGGCAGGGTCAGCTAGAGTTTCGCAACCAAATTCTTCCATTTCTTTCTATCTTCCCACAATCTTGTCTCTGCTACATTTCTCTTTCATCTCTCTCCTCTAGTATGTAGGTATCTTGCTATGATCTCATTCCATCTCTTCCTTGGCCTCCCCCTTCTTCTTCCTCCTTCAATCCTTTTCTCATACATTCTCCTGGGCATCCTGTCTTCCGTCATTCGTTTCATATGCCCAAACCTCTCAGCCACGTCCTTCCCATCCTGTCACCTAACTTCTCCACCCAAGCATCTCTCTGATGTTCGTATTTCTAATTCTATCTCTTCTTGTCTTGCCCACTGTGCTCCTCAGGAATCTCATCTCCGCTGCCTGTATTTGGCTTTCTTCTCTGTCACCCATAGTCAAGGTTTCTGACGCATATTATGTGAGGATCGGTATGAAGTAGGTCTTGTATAGTGTCATCTTGCACAGTATGGGTATCTCCCTATCCCACAACAGGCCTTTTACGCGTTGGTAGAAGTTACTTGTCTTTTGAATTCTGTTGGTAATTTCCTTTTTTATCTTCCTGCTTGCCATTATTTCACTTCCTAGGTAGCCAAAACTCTCCACCACTTCCAGGGTAGAGAGTTTTGGCTACCAATGAACTACAGTTACATAAATATTTGACCTCTGAACTTGGGGGACTTGCTGGTGAGAACAGATCAGCAGAAAGCCCAACAAGTGGAAGCTGTGGTGCATGGGTCCTCCCCTTGCGACCGACCCAGGTGCAAGACTTGCCCATGCACGAGCCTGTCAGGACCTTTACTGCCCACCTACCAACATAAGTGTATGCGATGTCCTACCGAATATATTGGTTTGACCACCAACACTCTACGCCCTAGGATGAATGGGCACAGGCAGGACGTGAGAGAAGAGAATTTGGAGAAACCAGTGGCATTGCATGCTTTTGGGTGCGGAAGAAACAGCCAAAAGCAAATCTACATTCTTGTGTTCAAATCTTGATAACAATTTAGCACCTACAAAAGATCTTGACTCTTAAATATAATTGGATGACCGAAGCGTAGACTTCAATTTCACCGACCCCCCAAAAAAATTAGCTTGGTTGTTTTCTTTTTATTTATTTTTTTTTTTTTTTTTTTTTTGTTTTTTTTCTGTTTCCGTTTTTTGCTCTCTACTGGGCAAATGGCAAATGCGATCTTGATGAAAATTGGACGGGACCTTCGAATTCTCTGAACTTAGACCTGCCACGTTTTTGGGTACAACCGAAGAAATATTTCTCATGAATATCGGTGTCGTATCGGTAGATTTTTTTCGATTTTTAATGCGATATTTTTATGACATTTGGACCGATTCTGACCAAACGGACGGGGCTACAACGTTCATATTTTACATGGACATTGAGATAATGGTGATGTATTGCCTTTTGAAAGAAAAAGTTGAAAAAGTTAGCCAGAATCCATAGAATAAAGGTTTTAATATGATTTTTTTTTAGGTATAATAACAATTAACAAGTAACATACAAACTTGACAACAATCACCTACAATGCATTCAAAAAGCACTTGCAAAAGTAAAGAGATCCCACGCCAACTAGAAACTTACAAAAAGCTCATCTATCAAGGGACTAAAAAAAGTGTTCGCGAAGCGGCCCAGTTATAAACATCATGCATTGTGAATTTGAGTGTGAACTCGGTGCCAGTGCACGAAAACCATCGGCGGTGCGTTAGGAACGAGTTTCTGCACCGAGCCACACTGATTCCGAGGACAGTGCAACACACTTAGTGCAATATGGCGGTCCTTGACGTGCGTGATTTGACGCCGTGTTTGCACGCTATTTGATGTACAGGTTTTATTTTTTATTTATTTTGTGGCCACATTACAACAGGACAAATGACCCACAAGTGCAATTTACCAAACCACAACAATACAAACATAACGCAACAATACAATGTAAAATTAGTTACGTAAAAATGACTATAAAAATGATATAAACATAAATATATATGAGTGATGTTGTTTGTATGTTTGCGTGAATGATTATGTTAGTGTGTAAAGTGTAAATATGAATTGTACGTGAGTGTACGAGCGACTGTAGACATTGGTGAATTTGATTATATTAGGTATTTCTTTTAGTTGCTTTCGAAAGTGATGAATGTTGCTATTGTGTTCTATTGAGGATTGAACTAGACTACATGAGTGCAATAGTCAGCGAGTGCAATGACGTCACAGTGCAAACTTCATGCACACTCCGTGCAGTGTTGGGGAAGGAACTTTTAAAAAGAACGCGTTCTCGTGAACGCGTTCTTTTTTTGTGAACTTTTCAGTGAACTTACTATTTTTTTAAATGAATGAACTTGAACATTTAAAAGTTCTTTTTGAGAAGAACTTTTCAGTTTTAGAAAGTTTCATTTGAAAGTTCTTTCCGTGCGTCGAGCAGCCGTCGACTCGCCGCCGTCGACGCTAAAAAACAATAACAAATCGTTGTTCCATTGTGGGGCCTACGTTGACGCACCTTCAGCTGTTTATGATAAGGTCACGTACGATTCACGAAGTTAAATCGATGCACACCAACTTATTCGGAAAAAAATCTTGGAAGCCTAAAATGTGCTAAAATGCTAAGTATCTGCCATAATTTTACAAGCTGGTCGACGAGAATGTAGTACAATTATCAACACGATCAAAGACAGCTTAACACTTTAAATAAATAAATAAATAATAAATAAATAAATAAAAAATAAATAAAATAAATTGTATTAAGAGTCTACCCACTCAGTTATATAACTGATTTTCAGTGGGAGACAGTAAATCAAAGCGACCAAGCCAACCCAGTAGGCCCCGACGCAATCGAAGAGTGAACGATAACCAACCAAAGATCGATATTCGTAATAGGAAATATAGCAATAAGTGGTATGGACAGTGCGAACACACGCGATTCAACGCCAGAATCAACAAGGCCAATTCAGAACAACTCTGAATTTATTATGTGCTTGAATCGAACACTGGACCTTCTGCATTGGAAGCAGATACGCTAACAACTAGACTAACGAGCCACATATAAGACTCAAACTCGCGAGTAGTTTTGGTACTCGAACACCCCTTATGTTTTTCCTCGTGTTTTTCTTCATTTTACGCCAGCCTTTAAAAAAATAGAGTTTTTTTTTTACTTAAGAACTTTTAAAAGAACTTAGTTCATATATTAGACGAACTTGAACTTTTCAAAATTTTAGGTTTCAAAGAACTTGAACTTTTTAAAAGTTCATTATTTGAGCTGTGAACTGAACTTTTAAAAAGTTCATTTAAAAAAAGAACTGACCCAACACTGACTCCGTGCATGCCAATGGTAGAAAACAACATAAGTTAACCTTATGATGCACGCACGTTTCTGTTCGTCTGTGTGTGTGTGTGTGTGTACCTACGACCTCCGATTGAGATGCAGTTTTTTATGGGATGTTGTGTTTTGTTTTAACCGTGATATGCGACATACACGCACTGACGGACGTTGCCCTTTAACAAGGATGTGATACAGAATGTTTTGGTGACCATGGGAACTCTTATCTTACCAACAATTCTGCAAATATACAAGGTTGTAGTATTACAGTATTACATTAAGGTTTGCTCTTGTGCTTGTAATCAATAATTTAAGTATCATTTTGTGTTTATTAAATTGACAAAACATGAAGAAATTATTCTTTATTAAAATTAACCAAACTTACGTATTTTTCCCGTTCCTTTAATTGCCTTTATGATACAGTTTTTTAATAGACTCATTGTCAAGATATAACCATTAACCAAGATGACAATAGTAATAATAATATACTTTATAGGCCATAGCAAACACAAATGTTCTCTCTCTGATCCAAATGTTATTTTATTATAATTTAATTATTTTATTAATTTAATTAATAATTTAATTAAATTTAATTATTAATTAATAATAATGATAATGAATACAAGGTTTCTAAGCAAAAGACCACTTTGAGGACATATAAGTAGTGCATTATATAACAATTGTCGTAAAAGTTTGAGGTTCTGGGTTTGATGCTATCATTCACTAATAATGACAAAGATTAGTCATGATAATAATAATTATTGATAATATTAAAGTTAACCATTCATACTTTTCGGTCATTATGTCATGTACTAGTTTGTATTTTAAATGTCCCAATGTTTCCACCTTGTTTTTTTCCTGAATTGACATCCTTGATATATCAAAACAACATCAAAAGGTATGGGAGAAGGCAAGTAAAGGCAAACAGTGGCAAGGAGCAGTCACAAAAAAAACGAAGTGGAGAAATCGGCAGACTGAGACGGCACAATTCAGATTGGAAACCGGTCGTGACCTGTTAGTTACACACCTTCATAAACTAGGGATAACTGACTCAAGCACATGTACACTATGTGCTACAGAACAGCATACCAGGGAGCACCTACGTAGATGCCCGGTACTTCAAGAAATAAGAGACGCAATGCCAAAGATATGGAGGAGTCAGAAAGAGAATCCTATCTCTACTGGGAAACACGGAAACGCATGATGGCCAAATAGGTCAATTGCTGGCATAAGAAGAAGAAGATATATTATATTATTGTCTCTCATCTAGAGGCTAATAAAACTTTACATACATACAGGGAAGTAAAGTTAGAAATTGTGAGTAAATACTAGAATACAGTCTACTTCAGTCGCATGAAATTTAAAAAACTAGTCTGTTAGTTTGATCAGTAATCAGTATTCAGCGCCCCACAATAAATTTGATTCTAGATTCAATTTTCTTACTTTTAAATGTGCTTTTAAACTTCAAACTTTATGTGATTGGTTTTGTGGTCATAATATTTTCAAAATAATTTGAAATGTCATACATTATTTATTTTTATGGAAATCAATCCAGAAAAAAAATCACAGGTGTGTATGCAAATTAGTGTACTGGTACCTAGGTCTATGTCTAAAAGTCATTAGTAGCTTCTACCACAGATAACATTGTGCTTCCACTTCAAACGTATATTTGTAATGTTTTATAGATCATATTACAAGGAAAACGTTTAGTCCCGCCGCGTTGTTGGATGAGCGTAATAAATTGTTGCATTGAGTTGCCATGTGTTATGCGAATTTTCTGTTGTTCTGTAGCAAAATCATTACTTAGTTGAAATTTTTTTTAAAAAATTAAATTAAATTAAAAATTACCTTTTTTTTTTTTTTTTTTTTAATAAATCGTAATTGTTAAAAAAATCGTAAAATTGCGATTTTTATAAGAAATAATTTCTCGATTGCGCTCAAATTTTTACACTAATATATAAATTCAAAAAATAAAGGTTCTGCGAAAATCATTACAATCGGATAAAGCATGTAGGTGTTATAAGTCAAAGAATTGTTTAAAAAAGAAAAAACCTGTAAAATTTTCGATTTTTTTTGATAAATATTTTTTTCAATTGCGCTCAAATTTCAAAAAAATATCTTAATTCATAAAATAAAGGTTCTGTGCAAAAATCATAAAAATCGGGTAAAGCATGTAGGTTTTTATAAGTCGAAGAAATTTTTTAAAAATTGAAAAAAATCGTAAAATTGCGATTTTCATGAGAAAAATTTTTCCGATTGCGCTAAAAAACTAAGCAGTTCTAAGTTCAGAGATTTCCAAGGCCTCCATAAAATTTCATCGCAATCGGAGTATCGGTTTAGCCGGAATCGTGTGGACAAACAAACAAAAATACAAAAAAAAAAAAAAAAACATTCCGGATTTTTTTTCTCCAGTGTAGTGAAATGGAATCTTCGCTTCGCTCGCTACGCTCATCCAACAATAATAACTTATTTTTAATAATTGTGAAAAAAATTTCGAGTCGAGCTATGCAGGTGAAATTTTGATTTCTGTTTTAGATTTTGCGGAAACAGGCTTAGGTTATTTTGTGAGATTGTGAGAAATGATTTCGTCATATATTAATTTTGTTTCAATTGTTTTGTGTATCATCCCCCCGCCCCCATCCCCTAAGGCATTTCCTTACAATCTTGATTACATTAGTAAAATTGAAGCAACTAGATTATTTTGGGGGAACAACAAGAAAGTAACTCAATTTTTTAAAGAAATTACTCAACATTCAAAACTAGACTTAGATTAAGCATCCAAAACGCTCATCTATCAACTATCTTGGTATTTTCAATTTCTCATTTTAAACTCCCCGCCTACTGTTCGCAACAAAACGTTTCACAGGCTGTGGGAATGTTCATCGATCTATCGACTAGATTCTCGATAGTCGAATTTCCCGTCAGATCCGGACTCAGCTGGGAAGTGGGATTGTGAAGCTGTGAGCTGTCAGATTGTTCATGGGTTGTCTTTCGCAAAGTTTTTCTTGATGTAAGTTTTCTAATTTGTGTAGGGCTAATATTATTTTTAAAAAATTTTTT
>JAMZAV010014065.1:0-15133 GCA_024449915.1 Sweltsa coloradensis
CTTAGTCGAAACACTCTCATTTATCGCTCATACATTTCATCCGTATACACACGTCTTATGCCTACAGGTACGCTCTTCCAGATCGTCTTGTTCCGCCTCGTTTCCCAAGTCTCCTCGGCAACAAGCGACTCTCGCACTACAACAACAACACAACAACAACAACATCAACAACATCAACAAGTCTACCTGCACAACCTTCAGGTATTCGAGTCTATTTGTTCAAACCATCAACTAGGCTTGTAACAAGTCTACCGTTATTGTGTGTAAATTTAATCCTAAACAATGGTTATTCTATTCTAGTCTTTTGTTTCCTCGTTTTTACTTTATCCGACACCCATTTCATACCCCTTGCGTATATATATTTGAATGCGAAACGGCACACTAGTTATTTTAGCTCAAAATGCCTAGTTTTATAGTTTTCCATCACAGTACGTGCTCTAAAACTACTTTAGGCGGAAAACGAACCGTCGCGGAATAGTCGTGTAGGAGCGGGGTCCAGGGGCGGCAGCCCCGGCCGGGGGTTGGGGGGCGGGGCCCCCCAGTACGTAAACCAGTCTTGCGATTAAACCGTATAACCATCATCAAAAACACACACAAATACACACACACATACAGCATTTTTAACAAGTTTGTAATTTTTTTCGTCTGTTTTTTGTCTGTTTGTTTGTACTTTACCGGGCAAACGGCATATGCGATGCGGGTGGGGCTACAACGTTCATATTATACATGGACATTGAGGTAATGGTCATGTAGTACCTCTTGAAAGAAATACAGTATGAACCCTCTTATCCGATCTCCTCTTATCCAATGTTCCGTGTTAACCGAGCCGCCAAAAAAAAAAATTAAAAAATTAAAAAAAAAAAAAAAAAAATTAAAGTTTTAAATACGTAAATAAAACATAAAAATAATTACAGACGCCGCGCCGCACTTTTTTAAATGTACTCGCATACATTTTGTAGGCATGCCTTACGAGTGAGTGCAAAGAAGATAGATCGGCGATATATCTCGACTTTCGAGCAGTGTGCATCAGTGTACTGAGCGTATAGAGTTCAGTGGTCAGTGTGCGTCGGGCGCATCGCCGGTAAGCGTCAGTGCCACCCACTGAGCATATAGAGGTCAGTGTGCGTCGCGCGCCTGCGCGTGAGCATACGATCCAGCCATCTCACACACAGCTGTTCAAAGATGGTCGTTGTGGAACTAGATGCAATCATGTTTCAACCGATTCACGAAATTCGTAATCACGACGCATTGAATTGTTATTCCTGGGCTTATCTTATTTCTTTCCCAGACTTATCTTGCGTCGTGAGCTTCAGCGCGGGCATAGTAGTGAGAGGTTTTCCCACATGAGAAAGAGAGCTAGACCTAGGCCTATGTTTGCATTGTAGGCCTAGGCCTACTGCGTCGAGTTTAGGCCTAGGCCTAGACATACGTTTTTATTACGACATGTAGGCCTAATTGTGTACGTGTGTTCGTGAGCTTGAATTACAAGCTATTAAATCATTTAGTATACCCTGTATGAAGTGTATCGTGTGTATTTTATGTTCCTTTATCCATTACATGTGTCATATAATATCATTTTACCACATCAGGCTATGCTACGAGAGCAAATAAACAATTGATCCGCGCCATCCGAGTTTTTCGCAAATCCGAGGTGCCCCCGGTCTCACCCAACTCGGATAAGAGAGATCTTACTGTAGTTAAAAAAAGTTAGCCAGAATCCATAGAAATAAAGCTTTTAATACAAGTTTTTTACGGTAAATTAAAACAATTGACAAGTAACAATAGAAACTTGACAACAATCACCTTCAATTCAATGCGTAGGCAGCAAAACAAAGCACTTGCAAAAGTAAAGATATCCCACGCAAACTAAAAACTTTTAAAAGCTCATCCATCAACGCGACTAAAAAAAGCGTTTGCAAAGCTTCCTAGTTTACAACAGTAATTACCAAGTGTACCATACCTGTCAACATTTGTCTCAACAGAGTAAATTAAGGTGTCGTAAGGCATACTATTTTGGGTATTTTATGTTTTTGACCAACTTTAGTAAATTAAATATTCTTGTATATATTTCAACAGATTATATTCAGATAACATAGTGCTTAGGCTACTAGTTTGGGTAATTCATCTTTTATTGTTTTTGACTCACTTCAATCAGAATGTATAATTGAAATTGTGACGAAAACATATGTTACAGCAGTGTTTTTAGTTCAATACTGATCTTGATTATCTTTATTATATCCTCTTCTTGATTGTATGTGTAATCCTATGTACTGAAAATAGCCAAGTGCTAAATAAAGATAGTACTACTACTACTACTACTAGGGCCTACTTATTTACCAATAAAGAAAATGTTTTGTAGTGTCAGGAGAGAATGGCAAGTTGGATAAATTATTTTAATATTCAGGGCATCATCTTCTTCTTAAATCAGTAGTTGCTGCGTTTATTTGACCTTGAACACGGCCTTGGCGATGCTTCCTTTCTTCAAAGCTTTCATTAATGCATCTTTGTACTCGCAGAGGCCAGTGCCTGCTTATGTAGAAAACAATTGTGTAAACTGTTGTATATTAGTACAAACTCGCGACAGAAAGTTATTTTAATTCTTCATTTCAGCACATTGGGTTATCGTTTAACAGCTGTCGGCAGTACTTTAGGTAAGTACCATAGTTTACAATAAAAAATCTGAAAAGAGAAATATTTGGCCTAATAGACTATGCTCTGGTTAGTAGGCCTAGACAGTGGACTTTGGCCTTAAAAAGTTTAAACTACCCATCTAAAACAAAAGCTTGGCATAAATTCAATCAACCATATTTTTAGCAACAACTTTCCTAGAAAAGAGCCCTCACTGGTAGGTAACATAAAACGTGCAAACACTATTGTAAACTACATGAGAGGTTACTGCGCAAAGTGGGGATGGTTGAATATTTCTTTACGAGTGCACTGTCTGATGATACATTCCAATGCCTAGTGCTCAGTAAATAGGCCCAACGAAAGAATGCAGATGGCTCGAAATTGTTTTCCCAATGTAACAACTTTGTAAACTTATTCACGCTAGCTCAGCGTAGATCTTGCACATGGAGGAACTATTGAGATCTAGCACAGATAAATTTTGCTTGCGTTGGTAAAAGATATTTCTTTTATACACAAAGGCGACATTCCATTTACCGCCCATTCATTCAACCCCCACCACTACCAAGCATCTGCATTCTTTCGTTGGGACGAGCCTCCTAGCCCTATACAACCTTAAGTAGATCCTATGCCAAAGCTTATAGGGAACCTAAGTTTTGAAGGCGGGAAGGAAATTGGTTCTCTCTGGTCTCAGCGCCCATAAGAATTAGCATGGTACGAAAATGTAACTCGCCGTATCTTTTGACTCGCGCAAAAGAAATCTAAACCAATAACATCACAAGATGCATAATTTTGTGAAGAAGATGATGGCATTCTACTTTGCTCGATGACGCTTCCTAAATTCAAACTATTATGAGTTTAATGGACCCATGTTTGCGCGCTGTCGCAAATGTACTCTGACTGAGCGGCAACCTAAGCGAGATGCAGCCACGTTGTGTGCAGCTGTGGCATCCTCGCATACCACGCGCTTGTCCATGGTTGCTAAATGTACTTTTCATTCAAGATTTTGTTGGCACATTAAAGGATATTTTATTAGTAATGTATAATCTAGTACAACCCAGTGACCTCACAGTAGCCACAAAGCAAGTCCGATACCAAATGTTATGCTGATGCCACGGACAAAATGTTTTTACGTGCTTTTTCATGAGCAGTTTGGAAGGTTTGGCAACAGTGTAAATGTAAAGTTCACTTCGACTCAAAACAAATGTCATTAATATTTGTGATAGAGCAGAGTTATGTACCGTATTGTTCCGAATAAAGCACGACCTCGAATATAACACGACCCCCAATTTTTCAGAATCATTTCAAGAAAAAAGAAAAAAATCAAAGAAAATTAAAATGTACATGAAACACTTACAACAAAACATTTTGAACAATGTTAGGGCCTAGGCCTATGGTTTTTTACAGGGTAGGGCCAAGCACAAGCTCACATGTCAACCACAGTTCACCAGTCTGATTCCTGGTCTTCAATGTTTACGTCGTGGGGGGGGGGTGGGGGGTGGGGGTTATACTAGGCCCTAGTATCTATGGTCGTAGGCCTAGGCCTAGCTCCTTCGCAATCCCTTGCTGATTTTTAAGGCAGAGGAACCTTTCTTTTCCACGCGATCAGCAGTCTTCATTTGTTCATCTTGAGCCATTTCATCTTCTCCTTCATCACTCATTATTACGTTACGTAGACTCTTAGCTCTTAGCAACGTAGATAGACAATCCCGACAAACAAAATCTATGTAGGTCAAGCTAGGTCACGATGTGATCACGGCTAAGGATTCTGACGACTAGCAGACAGTTTCGCCCAAGGTTCGGCCGAGTTCAGTGGCTTCGAGTGGGTGGGCGGGGCGAAGCGCAGCAGACTATGCGCGGGAGTTGTATAGAGGCGTGGCCTATGTTCAGGCGCTATTTCAAATGCAAGCGCGCGGAAATAACGCGAGTGCTGTTTTTGAGATTGTATTTTCGGAAAAAAACATCGCGCTATATTCGGAACAATACGGTATATCCACGCAAAGAGGAAAGATTATAGTTTCTTACAGTATGAATATAATTCCGGTCCGTGGTCGGGTTCTCGCGCTATCGCTTACGAAACATTTAGCACGGGTTAATCGCCTATACCACGCTGGCCGGAGAGAACCAGACAACGCCCACTTAGGTTCCCTATTGTGCATGAAACATCCCTATGGCTGTAACGTGTAGCCTAGTGCCTAACTTAAAAATTCCTAATGGTTACAAATAAGCCCTTCTGCCCAGTGGCAACCACTTGGGGTTGCCATTCGTCCCGCTTTCGGCGGGACAGTCCCGATATTCAATTACAAGTCCCGTGTCCCGCCAATGCACCAAGCCGCTTGATAGAAAAATTGTCAAAGTCCAATTTACAATATAAGATATCTGCAGTCTAAAACGTGTAAAGATGGTAAACAACAGCAACCTATCTGGGCCACGGGCGGTGTGTGCGTCGCCAATGTACTTGAATTGGCTTGACAGTCAGTAGGCCCTACTTTGATAAGTGACTAATGTAGAAGTTACATAGGCCTAATTATTTTGTACATTCATTATTGCTAATTTTACATTAGGCCTAGGCCTACCTATTTGTTTTTACTTGTGGGAATTATATTATCATAAACATACTAGAAACTATACGCGATATAAGATAATATAATATCATTCAAAACTTGTTACGGAACATCTCAACAGGTCACTTCTCACTATAACTATACTAATTAATCGTAGATTGTAGACTTGTAGCCCTTATTTGTACTTGTAAGCGTACAATTAGTTCAATAAAACAAGTACCCCTATGGTTAGTTATTTACTCCAAGCTAGGGTACTTTCCAAGCCCCCAAAATTATTACTTAAAAAGTGTCACAAGTGTACCAAATTCCAATGCATTTTTGTTGGAATTCTGGTTTTTGCACTACAAAAACTTGAATATTTCGTTATTGCATTCAGTCCGGCATTTTAATCTAAAACGTACTCTAAAAAAAGCATAGTTTTCAAAAATTTGACCTGCGGCGCTATAGTTGAAGGGCTCTGGCCCCCAATCCCCCCGAACTGTTTTCCCCGAATCGATTTGTCCCGCCAACTTGAGTTTCAATTATGGCAACCCTACACTCACTCCCCCAGACCTAATTACCGCCCTTGCCTAAACACGATCTAAATTCCCTCAAAGACACACTAGCTACAACATCCCCAGACAAGTCATTCCACTCCCTAACAGTCCTTTCCAAGAAACCATACCGACCCAGATCCATTCTTACTACTTTCCATGAATGATCCCCCCTTCCCTGTAAAGTTCCTCCAGCAGCCTTTTTGGATGTCCCCCTCCACCCCCTGTAAATATTGCAAAACTTAACCTCCCTTCTCTTCCTCTAATATGACTAGTGACTACCCAACTCCACCAACATTGCAGTGACGGATCTAGGCCGATGACCTAGCCCTGTACAACCTTGAATATCCTTATCGATCTTGTGTGTAGCCTCTGCCTAGGCCAACCTAAGCTTTCTGATAGCCTCTAGGCCTAGGCCTTAAGATCTAGATTGAGGGAGACTAGGCTATTCCTGTGCAATCTTGAACTACATAGGCCCCAGGCCTAAGCTTAGTGTATGAAACATCTCTTTGGATAATTTTTGTAGCCTCTGCCTAGGCCAACCTAAAACCTATGCTTCATGATTGCCTCTAAGCTAATTCTAGGTCAAGGGCCTAAGACCTAGCCTTGCCTAGAATTTTACAAATGCAAAGATGACCCTATTAATTGCAATGGAGCAAGAGGTAGTTCTAGGCCTTTGTGTATTTAATATCCGATTGGGGGCTAGGGCCTCGGCTTTAAATACAGTACTGGTACTACTCCATCCAAATGATTCTTGCGATGTTTTGCGTGAAGCGCGTTTGTGTTAAATGAAATATAATACCAACAAGTAGGCTCTAGATATTGTAAAACAATGGAGGTTCGCCCCCCACCCCCACTTCTCCCTAACCTATTGGCGTTTTCCACTGGGCCGCACTGAGTGCGACGTCAGTGCGCACTGAAACGTCACGGTCACGTGATGCACGGCTCCAGTGCTGCCCTGAGTGCAACTGTCAGTGGAATACAATTATTTTTTCAGTGCATGATATTGAGTGGCAATCCTCACTATCAATATGTCTTCATGCGCTTTCGAAGCAATTGTGATGGATGAGAATGGGGAAAAAGTCGAAAGCAATGGCCAATGCATATTATAGCCGTTCCCAACTGGACTGAACAGTAAACAATAAACATAACCTCAAACCAAAATGTTATGCAAATCTACCTCTATGTCAGAATACATGTGGACAACATCTTCTACGTAGTTTGTGATTTCTCTGGGAATTCTGATGATGAATTGACGACTCGAAATGGGCGGAGCTTAAAACGATCGATAGGTCACTAGACTAGTATTGGGTATAAATCCTCATTTCGCAAGCTGGCGCCTGCTGAACGGCGCATCACTTATCACGCTCTAACTTTTATTCTATTCATTATTTGGACAACACTTAAATGAATAATATTTAGCAAATATATCATTCCTTGTAATAGCGATTATTTCGATTTTTTTGACACAGTCGTTAGCTTGTTATAACAATGTACGCATCACACAAGTGAAAATTATCAATGACTTAGTTTTCTCATTAATTAATTTGACAAAAAACTACTGATCGGATTTCGACAAGGATTCTTTGTAAGAATGCATCATACTGTTTAGACAAGAAATATACCAACTTTCTAGATAGAAAGTGCACTGAACGAAAATTTACAGCATAAAGTAATATGCAGCGTGCACTTTTTCACGGCTCATCCGCACGTCAAGAGTACGTATTTTAGATAAAAACACATACCCTGTATATTACTCTATTCTGCAAAGTTTCGTTCAGTGCACTTTCTATCTAGAAAGTTGGTATATTTCTTGTCTAAACAGTCTGATGCATATTTTTAAAGAGGTCTTGTCGAAATCCGATCAGTAGTTTTTTGTCAAATAAATTATTGAGAAAACTTTAGTCATTGATAATTTTCACATGTATGATGCGTACATTGTTATAACAAGCTAACGACTGTGTCAAAAAAATCGAAATAATCGCTATTACAAGGAATGATATATTTGCTAAACATTATTCATTTAACTATTGTCCAAATAATGAATAGAATAAAAGTTAGAGCGTGATAAGTGTTGCGCCGTGAACCAGGCGTCAACTTGCGAAATGAGGATTTATACCAACTAATTCCGCCATGTTGCCTCGTGACGTCAGGAGGCGGGTACAATTCAAGTCGTCAATTGATCAACTCATCGTCGCTGTTATCCAACGAAAAGTCGATCAAATCTAACAACACAACCAAATTTCGCGGGTCTACGGTAGCACTGGAAAGATTGCCCTGACGCTTGGAGTCAGTGCGCACTGCGAGTGCATGGAGCGAGTGCAGTTCGCTCAGTGGAATACAATATTTTTGCACGAGTGCGATTTTCAGCTACCAGTGGAATATGCTACTTGCACTCAGTGCGCATCAGTGCGGCCAGTGGAAAACGCCATTAGATTCCCTACAAATCGTTGAAAAAACCTTTTGACCCCCCCCCCCCCCAGCCGAAGGAGTTTCCTAAATTAGTAGTAATGTAATAGTAAACTTTATTTAGCTATATATAGCTATTAATATACATTTAACACAATGTTTACATTGATGTGGCACATAAGCACCATAGCATAAACAAGTAAATCACCATTTTTAATACGCGGCAAAATGCCTATTGAACTAGCTGCATAAACTAGTGTTACACTATACCTTAAACTCTGATTTTACAAAATTGACACAATCTTTTCTAAATTTATGTACATTGTTTACGTTTCTTATGTTTTCATGAAGTCTATTGTATAACCTTACTTAGGAAGCCCATCTTTTAGGTTTCACAAATTAATTGAAAGTGCTTTAAAAGATTTACAGAAATAAAAGATATCCATACCAAATACATCGTACCTTCTTTATGTAGCCTATGTAGTAAAATTATCATAAAATTTATTTAATGTGCTTGTGTGGTTCAGATCAGAATTATACTTTTAAATTAACAGCTTGAAAACCTGTCATTTTAAGCTAGTTGTTTACACTTTGAAACAGCTGCTTTTCATCGTTTAAACCAATCAAATAATTCGTTTTTGCAATTTTCCAACTATTGACAACCCCGTTCCACCGTAAATCTTCTTTTTTATCGACACAGCTTCTTCAGTTTTTTTGTCCGAAAAATGCGGGGGGGTTCGCTTTTAAGTCGTTCGTTAGGCCTTGTGGGTGCCTAAAAGGTCAAAAAAGAGTTGGGGTCACTATTGGGGAGACTACCAAGTAACCCATTTTGCTGTCACTCAAAAAGGAATTAAAAATTACAAACATTATTTAAAAAAAAATAAAATAAATAAAAAATAATAATATAAAAAAAATATGCTTTATCTGACGTGAAAAAATCAAAAAAACCACAAAAATTTAACGTTTCTTTTAAAAAAATTTAAAAAGGGCCTCATTTAAAAAAATTTTTGATTGTTCATCCCCCCCAAAAAAAACTTCAAAACCCTT
The DNA here is from genome assembly GCA_024449915.1 of Sweltsa coloradensis. Lineage (NCBI taxonomy): Eukaryota > Metazoa > Arthropoda > Insecta > Plecoptera > Chloroperlidae > Sweltsa > Sweltsa coloradensis. The sequence continues at coordinate 9,179 of JAMZAV010014065.1, forward strand.
TTAAGTTTCTATTAAAATATAGATTTTTTACCCAAAAAAGATTTTTAAATTAATTTTGTTTTCCCCCCTGAAAAAAAAAAACTAAAAAAACTTTACGTTTCTTTTTTAAAATTTAAAAAATTTTTTACATGGAAAGGGTTTTATTTTTTAAAATTAAAAAAAAACAAAAATACCTTCAACCCTTTAACTTTCTATTTAAAATTTAAAGGACTTTCCCGGGAAAGGATTTTTATTAATTAAAATTTAAAAATAACCAAAAAAAAACCCTTAAAAACCCCTTTTAAACGTTTCTTTTAAAAAATAAAAAGGACTTTCACCCGAAAGGGATTTTTTACAAAAAGAAAAATTTTGTAAAAAAAATTCCCAACACGGAGATTTTGCCCGGGGGACTTTGGCCAAAGATCTCCCCTACCTCCCCCCACCAGTGCCGTGAGACCGCGTCGCTACACAGTTTGGGGGGTAGGGACGTAGCCGCTGCAGCACGTAAGGCAGCGAGTCCCCCATCAAGGCTAATCCTCTTCCGCTCTTAGAGATCTGTCGGAAACTAAAGTGTACAGCCAACCCCCTTATCGACACGCAGTCATAACCTTCAGTTAGTTGAACATATGCAAAAACAGATGGCGCGCATGCCGCTCGCAGATCTACTCACGGGGGGGCCTGTCGAAATCAAGTGTACAGCCAATTTCCTTACGACACGAAACCACAGCTTCTTCTTCGCCACCGATAGGTGGGCGCGGTGCGCTCTTAGGATCTGTCGGAACTGAAGTGTAAGCACAATTCCCTTATCGACAAAAAACGTTACGCCCCTTTTAGTTTTTTAACATGTGCTGACGAGGGCGCGCGGTGTCTCGATGCGTCGCACCTAGGGGCGACTTTTGGCGATAAGAAAGGGTCAGCGCATTTTGTTTTGTTTCCCTTTACACCCTCCCTAGCGAAAACCGGGGCTTTTGAGCTTGAGCTTCGAGAATGGATATCATACCAAAATTTAAAGACAAAAATTTGTCTGTCACTAAAGTTTTTTTAAAAGGGGTTTTTACTTTAAAAACTTTTGCCTTGGGCTAGCTGCCTCCCCACGAAAAATGAGACCCCGTTTTTATTACTCGCTTCGAAAGCTGGTTGAAAAGACGTGCGTTGAAACCGGCTTGCGTTTTTTAAATGCCGTCGTCAGCAAACACAAAACAATGGGAAAATACCTATAATGTTTTATTTTTTTGTATTAAGGGGGTTTTGGTATGATGATCTTTCCGTGCAGTCCCCGCACTTTTTTAAGTCACCTGTGGGGACTAGGCCCACTCGGTGGGAAAGGCTAAACTTCTCATGTTAGGGATAATTTTATTTTATAGAAACGCCAGTTGGACGCGTTTATAAGCGGCCGTTTCTATAGCTAGACCCACATTGCACTTTTTTTAAATTTTTTAAAATTTGCGACGTTCGCGTCCACGGGCATGTTAAACCCATGTTAATAAACCCTTTTCCCCATATAACCCCTTCTTACGTCGAAACTTCAACATGCCCCGCAGAGTGTTTGCTTCGTGGCGGCTGGCGTACCGCCGATACACAGCGCCCTTGGGCCCAAGCGACTCAAATAAAAGCCTCCGCCTCTAAAAATCATGCTTTACAGATACAAATTGAGCGGGGTGGAAAGCGCTATTCTACCCCTCTCCGTGTGGGAACCTACGTACACCCGTTTGATAAGCATCTTCCACACCTAGCGCGCATGGGGGGACTAAGCGACTCAACTAAAAGCCTCCGATTCAAAAAAGTAAACAAAAACAAATTTGGCGAAAGCCGAAAAAATGTCAAACTTTCAAGGGGGAGGCCCACCTAAGCTATTTAAATTGGGGGGCAAAACAACTGCAAGTAATAATGGTGGTAATTTTAATATTATGTAAGCCTATCAACCATTATTATTTTCCATTAAAACCCTACAATATTAACACTTGGTAGGCCCTACCCCTACCTAGGCTCTGGGGCCTAGCCCCTAGGCTGGGCCTAGAGGCCCGAGGCTAGGCTGGGCCGTAGTCTTTCTTTGAAAACGACATACATATCAAATAAAATAAAAACAATAACGTCAGACAAAACTATATCCAGCTCATTTGCTCAACTCAACTCTGAGACTGATTTAGCAAGTCCTAGGCCTGGTGGCACAGTCATCGTTAGTTTGACTCGCTTGCTCGCTAGGGGCGCGCATGAGGGTTTTTATGAGCGTTTTTTCGCTAGAAAATCTCGCTACTGTAAGAGATGGGTTTATACTGTGCCTTTACTTTGTGGTTAAAATCCACCGCCATCTAGAGGACCTTGACTCCTTGGGAAAACTATTTAAACTCTTTGTTGACAAATAATAGACTGCTTCCTCGAAAGTATTTTGATTACTTTCTAGGTGGCAGTGCATTAGAAACTTTGCGCGTTCTTTTCGTTGCCATGGCAACGTTACTTTTGTTATAATGTAATTTCCATCTACACACTTATCGGATCAAAAAAAAATTACATATTCGTGACCGGACGGACATTCTAATGATTTGGCTATCTCAATTTTGTCGCCGTTTAGTTTGAAAAAAAAAACTTTCGATTAACTTTTAAGTAAATTTTTAACTTTTTGAACGATTTTGGGCCACAAAAATAATGGCATTCAAACGAGAACGAAGCTTGCGGATGTCAAAATTTCAACTCGATCCGAGCCTCCGTTCGAACGTTATGGCGAGACATACAAAAAAAAAAAACAAAAAAAACAAAAAAAACAAAACCATACTAATTTTTTTAATTTTTGGGAAACGTTTTGCCCAATAATTTTTAATGGTTGGAAAAGTGGGGGATCCATGGATAGGCCTCCTATTTTATGGAATAAAAAAAAAAAAACCCGAAACACCCCCAAACCCTATTTTTTTCCCCCGAAAATTGGGGGTCCCCCGCAAATTTTGGGTTGTAGGAATTTTAAGGGTGGGCCTAGGCCTACCTGGTTTTTGTGTTCCTATTAAATTAAAAATTTTTTCCCGCCTTTTGGAAAATCCAACTTTTCCCCCAAAAAAAAAACCCCTTTGTAAATTGGCTGGTGTTTAAAGGTTCTTAAGGTTTTTTGGTTTAAAAAATTTTAAGGGGAACTTTAAAAAATTTTTTTGTTTAAAGTTTAAGTTTTTTTTTAAAAGGCCGGGGTTTTTTTTGGGTTCCCAGTCTGGGGTCCACTTCCAAAACCCTTACCCTTTTTCCTTTTTAACCAAATTCCACAGGACCCCCCTTGGGGCCCCCCCTAGCTTTTGTTGTAGGTTTGGCTTTTTGCAAAGTGCCCGAAAGGGGGTCCCCCCTTAAAATTTTTCCCAGATTGAAAATTTAACTGACTCCTAGTTTTTGTTATTTGCTGCCCTTTTTTTCCCTTTTTTCCCCCCCCCCCTATCCCTAAAATTTCTTGTCTGCCTAGGGAAGGGTGGGCTTGGCCTAGGCTAAGCCCTTGTTTGGTCTATTTTTTTGGTGGAAAATTTTTTACCTTTGTATTCCAAAGGGTGCGGTTTTTGTTTTTTTTTGTGGTTTTTTTTTTTTTTTTTTTTTTTTTTTTTTTTTTTTTTGGGGGGTTTTTTTTTTTTTTTTTTTTTTTTTTTTTTTGTTTTTTTTTTTTTTTTTTTTTTTTAAATCCTCTCTCTCCTCCCTCTCCTCTCTCTCTCTCTCTCTCTCTTTTGGGTTACTGGTCCCAGGGCCCCGGGCCCTTTAATTTTGCCAAAAAAAAAAACTTTAAAACCCTTGAGCCACCAGTTGATTTTTTTTTATTTTGTCCTACGGATCCAGTTAAAATCCTATTGGGGGGGTGGCACCCCCCGCACCCGCCTACGGCCGAAATCACGTGAATCAAAAAATTAAAGGCCTGGCCCTATTTTTTTTTAGTTCATATAATTTTTTTTTTCTATTTTTTCCCCTCCAGCCCTGGGCAAACCCTCTTGTTCATCGTTTTTTTTTATTTTGGTTAGAAGTACTCTTAAGTCTTCATCCACTCTTATTACGCTTGCATCTTTGAAAACTAATCAACAACCTTCCTGAAACTCGCAAAATATCACGCTCATTGAAATTCAGCACAATCTCCCTTTTGATTCCCATCTCGTAACATTCGGAGCTTACGTCAGTTTTACAAGTAAACACAGCTGAGAAGCCTATTCCCGAACGGGGCCGCCCTTTAAAATTTGGGCCTTCATATTATTTGGTCTCTGGAAATGGCCGTGTTCGAATTTATCGGGGAAAAAAAACTCACACGTCGGTAAAAGAGTCAGCCTCTAATAGTGCTATCTTTTGAGATTGACTGAAATACTGGGGTTTTGGGGCCCAAATAAATGATAACGGGTCGGAGCGGAAAATTCCGTAATAAAAATTTTTGGGCCCAACTCGCATTTCCGGAACCCTTCCGTAAGTCGGCCCCCAAAGGGTTTTTCAAACAATTTTTTTTTGTTTGTTATTACCTTCTTTGGGAGGCCCACCTTATGCGCCACCCACTATTGTGGGGGACAAGTTTTGGAGTTGCAAATGTAACAAAACTATTTATTATATTACATTAAAAATTTAAAATTTAAAAAATCAAAATCAATAAATGATACTTGAATGTATACTACTACGATTAAAAAGGTTAAAATAATAAAGAAGGCATATTCAAAAATGTCCCACTGTCATTACTAAAAAATTTTACAGGATAAATCATCTTGGGGTCGCTACTTTTTTAAAAATAGCATCTATCGAACGCTACATGCCCCCAAAAAGTGCTTCCTACTTTTTCGCTACTTTTTTTCAGATGTAGCGACGCTACATTCGCGTACTCACGAAATATAGCGCGCTACTTTTCCCTACATGTTCCCGTTTAACCCGGGTCGTCGAGATCCCAAAAATTTTCCCCTTTTTAAAGCCTTTTTTACGTCGTGCCGCGATGATTTTTTAAATCCATTTATACAAAATCGATCGTGATCTTCATCAAAAACACATAGTTTTTGGTTTTCCCTTGTGATAGAAGGCGTTCTTTTAACTAGGCTAGGCTGGGGCCCAGTCTAGGCCTAATGACAACATTCATATTGCATTTCTTTTTTTTCCCCAAAACGTGTTTTTCGCGGAATCCCTGCGAAGAAAGGACAAAAAAAGGGTTTGGAAAGGCTTATGTTTCCGTACAATAGCGATAACCTGGAAGTCCCCAAGGAGGAGGATTATACATAATTTACTTTATTTTAATATGCAATTCGACGTTGGCCCTAATTATTGAGCGGCTTATCCTTAAACAATAAAACACTTCAATTTTGTGGTACATCTTTGTTTTTTCGACCCTGAAATAGCACTCAAGATCACCCCGCAATCTAATCACTGCAAATTTTTTGGGAAAGTCACTCAAAAGATGTAGATCGGCGACGCTTCGCACTTTCGGACGACGCTTGAGAGAGAGAAGAAAGAAGAGAGAAGGGGACGAGCGAGGGGGGGAGATGGTGTGGAAGTGAGACGAGATTACGGGCCGGTCTCACGGGGAGAATGACGTGGGGCGGCGGGCGTACAAGTTAGTTTGCAGTGCCCACTTTTGACTTTACTGGTACTGGGACTCTGGGCCCCGAACTTAAAAAGTAGAGCAAAAATTTACGCTAACGCTACAAAAAAAAGAGCCTGCTACCGCTCAATATGCCCCCCTTTAAAAAATTGGCCTCTGGCTCCGTACACTTAAAGTACATGCTACATGTACGCGCTACTTGTAGCGCGTTCCCCAAGACTGGATAAAAAAATACAGAGGGGGAAAATTTACAATAGTACAAATATACAAGATCACATTCAGATTAAAAAGGTTTATACCAGCCAAAACTGAAGCCCAAAGTTCGTCCCCCCCCTGTAATTCTGGGAAAAGGTAGAAAGGAGGAAAGGTCTTTTTTGTTGGTATGTACAGATTTAAACCTGTAGGCCTACTTTTTAAAGACAATGAAAAAAAAACTTTTAAAAGAAAAGTAGGTAAAATTT
>JAMZAV010014066.1:0-14908 GCA_024449915.1 Sweltsa coloradensis
TGAAGGGGGTGCAGCAAATTTTAATGTAGCAAGGGGTGCCTTGATTGAAAGGTTGGGAACCACAGTCTGTAATGACGTTTTGTTATGCTACATAAATCGTTGAAAAATTAGTTTCCAAGTTCAGTAAGTTTAGTTCGCTTCTTTTTTATTCCGTCATCACAACGTACGCAACAACCTTATTCGCTGCTCGCTACTCAGTATACTCTAGTAATACTCTGTAGTGTGTGTCACTGCTCTGGCGTTAGACCAAGGTCATCTTTACTCTCTATGATACTATCGCTTCGCTCAGTCAGAATACGAGGCGAAGTAGAGATAGTTCGCTGGAGAGACCATGAGCGGCAGCACTGAGCGGCAGTGGTTGCACGCGTCGAATCCTCGCCACGACTGATCCGCGAGAAATATTGCAAGTTTTTGCAATGCACTCGGAACTTCAGCTCGATCTCGATAGTGCCTAGACCAATTTTAAAGTGTTATACCTCGTTGGAAAGTGCACTTGCGTGCCAAGAGTCTGACTGGGACCTATATAACGTGTCTCACTTGCTGTAGTAACGTCAGTGTACGAAACGTAGCACTAATTATATGACATTCGTAGAGGTACGCGAAAAAATTCATAGTTGTCAACCCATTGCACAAATTTCAATTTTCTGCAGTCAGAGCAATTATAACACTTTACTCTAATGCGTGCCAATTTGATCTGGTTTCAGTCAGTAGTTTTTAATTCACGATTTGAATTAGAACACATAAATATAAGGTATCGAACCCCCAAATACCCCTCCAATTCCCCCCAAAAAAATTCCCCATTTTTTTTTCAAGTTTTTATAATACACATGAAAATAGCCGTAACAAAAAAACAAGGTTTTTGGACGTTCAACGACCCGGTTGATTCCCCTTAATACCAACAAATATCAACTCTTCATACCACCAACTCTAAACAAAATTCAAACAGCAAGGGAGGAGTATAATTATTTAATTAATTAGTAATTTAAGTAGGAGATCCTAACGAGGGGGAAGAACAGGTTATTACTTAAGAAAGTGAAGAAGTCATGTCGGTGGTTGTAGTACCGAGGGTTTTTGATGGTACTAGCGAGAGTGGGGCAGATTGGATTTCGTTTTGATTGGATATTGCTTAACGTCTCATATTTATGCAACTTGGCTAATCGAGACGAAGGGAGGGACAAGGGTGGACAGGCCTGTGCTGGTCAGAACCAGCCACAAGCGAATGGGGGGCAGGTGTTCCCCCACGTCGTGGTCGTCTCCGTCTGCGTCATCATCCGTCCCGTGTTGTCATTGTCGTCGCCGTCGGGGAGGTAGTCAAAGGGTATGGGAAAGTTCCCCGTCGACGACCCATAGCTCGCCATTAGTTTCAGGGAGAAAAACTCCCTAATCACGGGCCAAACCACAAGAAGGTTCCGAGTTGGAATTTGATGGCCCCTACAGTTTGAAGCTCTCTGCACTTTAAGAGGTTTACCGCAAAAAAAATCGCCAAAAAGAATATTAATTTTTTCGAAACCTATGCAGAAAAATGCAGTGAGTAAATAGGTTTTGATCTCGAGGAAACTGGAAAGCGGAGAAGAGACAGCTAAGAACTTGGCCACAGCAAATAAGGCTCGAGTTGCATACAGAGAAGATGAGAATGATAACGACCCTGCAACACTTGTGTTTGCCACAGACCTTCAAAAAGTTGTGTTACTACCCAGAGTGCCAGATATTAAGTCTTCATTTTCTGTCCTCGTTTAGTTGTTTTTAACGAAATATTCGCTAATATGAAGGAAGGGGTTAACGAAAAACATTTATATGTTGTTTGGCATGAGGCGATCGCGAGTCGAAGTGCTGAGGAGGTGGCTTGTGCTTTCCTCAAAATACTGGACATACACAGAGATGCTACAAAGGTAATATTTTGGTAAGACAATTGCTCGGGGCAAAACTAGAACTGGTTTTTGTTTTCTGCCCTATTCTATCTGGTAAATTTACAAAGTTGTCCCATTCAAGAAATTGAGTCCAAGTATTTGGTGACTGGCTATACTTTTATGGCAGCTGATGGCCTACACGGATGAACAAACTTCTCAAATGCCTAAAGTGAAAGGTTGATTAAGACGCGTGGATGGAACAGCAAAACGCTTCAATCGTGTGTCTGCACACACCTTGCCTCACACATTCTTTGCAATTAGTGATCAAAGATGCCATTTTTAACAACAAGGAGGTAACTTCAGCCCTGATATCTAGTCAAAGACACTTATGCTGTTACAACCCTGAAGGAGAGTGTCATGTACTTCACAGTTCACAAAAGTGCAATTGCAATTGTATGTCACTGGTATCGACAGCTGTGAGTTTTTGTTTATTCTCCATTGGAGTCTGTTCTAGTGAACGTGAAGCGTTCCGACAAATTCCTGGCCCCAAAGTTGTTCCGCATCTGGAAGAATTTTAGTTCAGCTACTTTCAGCTACTAGCCTTGAACCCTGGACAACTGGGCAGGATAATTGGCACAAAACATCACAGACAGGGCTGAAAACGTTGCAAGCTGGAGGATCATTCAGCAGTGAAGAAACCATTGCATCGTACTTTAAAGAGTACCCTGTACTTAAGCAAAAACTTGAATATTTACTGGTATGGCAACTTGGGTCGATTTTGAGTTAACAGTAGGGTCGTGCAAACCGGTTAAAAATATAGGTTAGTTTGGTTGGATATTGCTTAACGTCTCATATTATGCACTTTGGCTAATTGAGAGGTTTGACTATTTTCAAACCTTTTATGGTTTTGTTTATTGGGGAGTTCGTGCAAACAACTTCCAGCCTGGGGCCATGTTGAACGGTATTAATAATATCCTGTTCTGGACTACTCTAGATATATCTCGACGTCACAACGGAGCTAAACTCACGGCAAGCTCCCAGTGCCTAGGCTACAGTGCATGCGCTAAACAGTCTGTACCAGCATGGTGGTAAATAAAGACGTGTCTTATAATCATTGTATTATGCATTTTACAAGTTGGGACGGGTGTAAAACAAGTTTAAACACGTAAGTTCACACGTTGTACAGTGGATAAAGTATTCAATAGGGCGCTGGCCAACGTTTTTTCCGCTAGGGCGCACTCCTTTACTTCGGGATATCTTGGTCGACAACCATGCGAGTCCATGTTCACAGCTCGATGGAAATTCGAATCCAGAATAAGTAAACCAAGGACACTTTCAATGAATATGTGGCCCGCACTCTGCCAGATAGCGGAAATTGTGCGAGTTTTCGGATCTCGAGGACAGGTTAATTGGTGGGCGGGTGATATGTGGGTTTATGAATCCTAAATTCAAGCTTAACTGATCAAAATTATGAATCCAATTTCCAGCGGGTAAAAAAGGCGGGGGTTAGTGAAGAAATTTCAACCCACCACGTTTTTCAAACTACAAGGGCTAGTACGGACTGGCCGGCCGGGCAGGGACAACCACAACCTGTGGTTTACTACCAGTCGTCGGGAGGGAGGGTCAAGTCCCATGGGTGGAAGAGACCAGACCACTTGTTCGCGTTGCAAGCGGAACCATGCGGTACGAGACTGTCCGTTCTTGAAGACGGTGTGCCGATTTTGCGAGAAAGTACGCCATATCGAAGTGGCCTGCCGGGCCTAAAATAATAAACAAAAGAAAAAATTCAACAATTCTATAACGACATTGTAAGCTATATCGAAATATCACAAACTTGACAAACTCGTAAATCCTCAAACACTACAGCTTACACTAGTCGCAATACTAAGAGCTGTAATGATTTTGATTGGATATTGATTGGATCTCATATTTATGCAACTTGGCTAATCGAGACGAAGGGATTTTTTTATTGATTGGATATTGCTTAACGTCTCATATTTATGCAACTTGGCTTATCAAGACGAAGGGAGGGACGTAAGGGGTGACGCGGGGGGACAAGGGGTGGACAGGCCTGTGCTGGTCAGAGCCAGCCACAAGCGTATGGGGAGGTCAGGGGTTCCTCCACGTCGTGGTCGTCTCTGTCTGTGTCATCATCCGTCCGTGTTGTCATTGTCGTCCCTGTCGGGGAGGTAGTCAAAGGGAAGGGGAAAGTTCCCCGACGACGACTCAGAGCTCGCCATTAGTTTCAGGAAGAATGACTCCCCTAATCACGGGCCAAACACGAGAAGGTTGCAAGTTGGAATTTGATGGCCCATGCCGAAAGAGAAATCTTCTTGTTGTTAACGAAATGAAAGCTGAGGATTTTGTTGGATCAGCAGAACTTGAATCAATGATCGTATATCGGAAAACTTACGTTTTGAAAAACAAGATCAACTGGCTCCATTTGAGAGAAATAACTTATTAATTGGATATTGCTTTGCGTCCCATATTTATGCAACTTGGCTAGTCGAGACGAAGGGAGGGACGTAAAGGATGACGCTGGGCGACAAGGAGTGGACAGGCCTGTGCTGGTCAGAACCAGCCACAAGCGTATGGGCTCATCAGACACACATCTGCACTCAGCAATGGTCTCAAACACTCTGCCCTGTCTTCCACCTCTGTTTCCCTGTCCTCCCTCAGGCCCGTTGGACCTCCTTCTTGGCTATTCGAATGTTTTAGCTAATAGCCCAGAAGCATAAAATTACAAATTAACAGAAATGCGTTGGACTTGGAGGGCCGTTGCGTTCTCAAGACGCATCCCCCTAAACCAACAAAAATCCAGACCGGAAAAATGAACTCTGCCGCCAAAGTGTCCACTCACTCTGCTTGCCTGCAACCGTCTCCCAAAGTCATGAACTAAAGAAACTAAGTGAGGGGCGCGAAACAGGCCCACACAGGGGTTGGAGGGGGGTATGCTTTAGACATGGCAAGAATAAGCTCTTTTTGCAGTGGTTTCAGTTGTATTAGTATTAGTATTAATAGTTTTAGGGAGCTTTAACAGCTAAGATTATTCGCCCCTCCAAGATAAAACAATTTCTATAAGTGTGAGTTACCATGATGTATACTTATTTCCAAGGGAGGGGGGGGGGGGGGAATGTAAGGGGAGACGCGGGGGGACAAGGGGTGGACAGGCCTGTGCTGGTCAGAACCAGCCACAAACAAATGGGGTGGGCACGGGTTCCCCCACGTCAAGGTCGTCGTCGTCGTCTGTGTCATCATCCGTCCGTGTTAACGTTGTCGTTGCCGTCGGGGAGGTAGTCAAAGGGAAGGGGAAAGTTGGTCATCGTTTGTTGTCAGACCTCAATAAATTTTATGATAGAAAAGGTAGTTTACAACATGGCCATTGAAAGAAGGAAGGGATCGGCGAACAAACAACAATTACACAAGGACTCGAACTAGCTGAAACCCCATTAAGACGACACAAAGAAAGTTGGGGCTAGCCAAACTGTTCAGCATTTGGAAGCAACGCCAAAACAGCTACTCTTAGCTGAGCATAAAATGGACTATAGTCAAAGGGAAGGGAAAAGTTCCCCGACGACGACCCAGAGCTCGCCATTAGTTTCAGGGAGTAAAACTCCCTTAAGCACGGGCCAAACCACGAGAAGGTTGCGAGTTGGACTTTGGGGCTCCCATCACACACTGAACACAACCTCACACTTTCCGAACATCAACCCCACAGGCAGTATGGACAGAACAGACGGAGCACAATACTGAGATAACGAATGCTTCCCTGACAAGCAGGGCTAAATTAACAGCGAACTAAACCTTCAGTCTGGACAGAACAGACAAAGTCCGGGAGTTAACACGCATTAAACAAAACGTTTTAAACAACTGGTCCACCTGTGTCACTCATCTAGCACTGTCCCCAGAACGATGAGCTGTGACAAAACACGTCCACCTACGACAAGAATAACCGACCGACTACGAGGCGAGGCAGCTCCAGCGCTGTGCTACTGCTAAAGGTGGCGTTCGAAAGGTGCGGGGCGGCGAGGTCATATCGATGATGCAAGTAAAGTGCATTGAGGTTTTTCAAAATAATAATGTGACAGTAGCACATGAACTCTCAGTGGTATAAATAATTTTTGGTGGATGATTTTTTGTGTGTAGCGAGGTTTATCGTGACGATACTAAAATATTGAAGACACAATACACAAACTAGGGGATGCTATCACGTGATATGCTAATATCAAATGGCACTGTTAATGAAAAGGATCTTGAAAGCTTATGTTTAAGCTTGAGTGTTTGCTATTTGAGCAATACAGTCTGATTTGAACTTGAGTTTGACAGATCTAGCCAGACAAGTAAGTGAATTACGCCCGATTTCAGAAACCAACAGCCCATCATCATCAAATATAATCAGAGGATTGAAAACTAAGTTGCAAGATTAAACCAGGGAGATTGATGACATCAAGAAGGAATAAAGTAGAGTTAGCAAACAAAGGGTGACATTGGAATAGAAAAGAAATCAAATAGAGACTGACAAAACAATCTCAGATGTGACTCGGTCTCCAAGAGATGCCATGCAAAAAACAACGTGCCTTCCACGTCTTTATTTATTCGTCTATCATATTCAGTTAAAAACTGATTTACAAAGGAGGACAACAAAATAAATCTACTTACATAGAAGCAGATACAGCAAGAATGTTAAGCTAGGTAAATATTACAACAATGTAGTAAAACACAATAATTTTATTAACAAATTAAAAAAAGCTAGATTCCCAGAAGAACAGACCAGAAGAGCGAACATAACAATCCAGTCTGGACAGAACAGACAACCTCAAAACAACACAAAACAAACCCAACACAAAAATGCAACGACATTTCAGTCAACACAACAACACATTTTGCATAAACAGAAGCACCCTCTATGTACTGTGGAGGCAAGACAAGAACATACTGGAGAGCGGAGTCAAAACACGTCCGCCTGCGACAAGAACAATAAACCGACTGCGAGGCGAAACTGTGCTGCGAAATGCGAGTGAATGTGGGTGTGAAGTGCAGTTAAAAGGTGCGGGGCGGCGAGGTCATATCGATTCTGCACGTCAAGTGCAATGAAGTCTGTATATGACTTGAATGAAATATATGTTGTTTTTTTTAGTTTAGCGGGTGAATACCCCTTAAAAGATAACATACGTCTAACTGAACCATTCAGCAGAAACAGAAGCCAAAGCTATGTACTGTGGAGGCCAAACAAGAGCAAAACTAAGAGCGTAAAAAACACAGCACATAAACCGTGGCAAGGCTCTTATCTCTCATTGAACAGAACAACAACACACAAAATACAACACATTGAACAATACAATGAAACCTAAACGGATGCTAATAAAACTGGACTGAACTAGCACTTTCTGAACTTCAACTCCTCAGGCTGCACGGACGGAACAGACGGAGCACAACACTGAGATGACGAGCGCTGCTCTGACAAGCAGGACATAAAAAAGAGAGAACTAAACCTTCTAGTCTGGACAGAACACACAACCTCCCCTCCTGAAGTGAACAAACATTAAACAGAATAATGAATGAGAACGAGGACACAGACTTGAACAAACAACACATACAGCAGCAACGCTAAGCGCAACAGCTAACTCCATGTACTGTGAAGGCCAGGCACCCTTGTTGTGTGTTAAGTATCTTACCACACAGTGAACCTGAACCTAACACTTTCTGAGCATCAATCCTCGGGTTGTACGGACGGAACAAACGGGGCACAATACTAAGATGATGAGCGCTTCCCTGAAAAGAGGGACAGAATAATGAGACAAAAGAAAACCTTCCAGTCAGGACAGACAGACAACCTCCTGAAGTGAACAAACATTAAACAAAATGATGAATGAGAACGAGGACACAGCAAAGACTTGAACAACAAGCAACACATACAGCAGCAACAGAAGCTAACTCCATTTACTGTGGAGGCCCTATGAGACCAGAGCGAAGAGCGTGGACAAAACACGTCCGCCTAGGAACAAGAACAACAGGCCCGTCAGGCCGACTGCAAGGCGAGGCTCTGCTGTGAGGCGTGCAGGTAATATTCAAAAGGTGCGGGGCGGCGAGGTCATATCGAAGCTGCACGCCAAGAGCATTAACGTTTTACAAATCGAGTGGATGACTGAGGCACATGGGCTTTTAGGTGTGTTAATTGGTTGTGGGTTGTGAGTAATATAACAAGATATGCAGTGAGGCTCATCGTAACGACACTATATTGTCAGAAATATGTGATTGTGATCAAGTATGCAGTGAAGTGTTGCCTGGACAACAACTGAAAGATTAAGGAGGGTTTTTACCATGGCGTCGGGTCTGATGTAACATTTGACATTTGTTCTTGTCTTATTGAACCTAATAAAGATATTATATAAATAGTACTCATCTTGTATGTGTACAAAATACTTCATGGTGCCAGGTGGGTCGAAATTCGAAGAACAAAACTGTGAGTAGAGCAAATTATCATGTCAGACACAGAAAACATCGGGGACGGGGTAGGCGTCGGTCTAGGCTTAGGCCAGGCTGGTCCTAGGGCCTCGTTCCATGTAGAAACGCCAAAATCGTTCGACTTCCAATGTCCAGAGGAATGGCCTAGGTGGCTTAGGCGGTTCGAAAGATTTAGGAAAACCTCCGGGCGTCAGACACAGAGTCAGGAAGATCAAGTCAACGCTTTAATTTACACTATGGGTGATGAAGCAGAAGACATTTTTAGCTAGGGTAGGCCTCACAGAGGCGGAACAAACACCTATGCTGAGGTCATTGACCAATTTGAAAATCACTTTGTGGCTAGGAGGAATGTTATTTACGAACGGGCGCGTTTCAATAAACGCCGACAACTGGTAGGTGAAAACATAGAGACTTTTGTCACAGACCTTCATCGTCTGGCAAAGCATTGTCAGTATGGGCAACTTGCTGATGAATTAATTAGGGACCGGGTAGTTATTGGTATAATAGATAACAAGCTGTCCGAGATCCTACAACTGGACCTGATCTTACGTTGGAGAAGGCAGTTGCCAAGATAAGGGCCAGTGAGAACATTAGAAAGCAGCAAGGAGTGGTACGACAAGATACTACAACAGACCCAGATAAAAACTACAACAAGGTGGACGCTGTAAATAAGCATGCTCAGAATAGGACTAACTCCTCGGCTGGTCATTCTGAAGCACGTGGGCCTAGTTCAACAACAAACAAATGTTTTCGGTGTGGCAAGGAATCCCATCCTGCGGATAAGTGTCCTGCTCGAAATGCTATTTGCAGAAATTGCAATAAAAAGGGGCATTGGGCAGCAGCATGTCGGAACAAGAACGTTGCAGAGGTAAAGGAAGATTCTGACAATGAGGTAGAATTTTTAGGTGAAATCACTGGTGAGCCTAAGACTAGCTGCGTCAATTCAAACATTAACACGGTGTGCTCTCAAAATGCATGGTATGAAATCGTTAAGATTAACGAATTGCAGGTTAAGTTTAAAATTGACACTGGCGCAGACGTCAGTGTTATTCCACAATCTTTATTGGAAAACCTTAACGCCATCTGTTAAACTAGAATGTACAGACAAACAGCTATTTGGCGCGGGAAAAACACCATTACCAATCCTGGGAAAGGTAAGTGCCATGATGGCTTGGCAAAATCAAATAGCTCTTCAAGAGTTTTTTATAATGAAAGGTCATCAGGAACCCTTACTGGGGCGGCCTGCCATACAAGCCTTGGAGATGCTGTCGTGGATCAACGAAATTTCTGGTTGTAGCGACAAATCCCTTCAGCGAGCCTACACTTTTTGAAGGTCTAGGTAAAGTTGAAGGTGATTATCACATAACAATGAAAGAAGACGCTAAACCATATTCTGTGTCAGTGCCTTGGAGAATTCCTATACCATTGCGTAAGCAAATGAAAGAGGAGCTGGACAGAATGGTCATGGCCGGGGTGATATCTCCAATTGAAGAACCGACACCTTGGTGTGCCGGAATGGTTGTTGTACCAAAGAAAGCGGGTACTGTAAGAATCTGTGTGGACCTTAGTCAATTGAACAGAGGTGTGTTGCGTGAAAGATACCAACTGCCAACTGTTGAAGAGTCCTTGGGACGAATAGAGGGTGCAGCTATTTTCTCAAAACTGGACGCCAACTCGGGATTTTGGCAAATTCCGTTATCTAAAGAATCAGCCAAATTGACAACCTTTATCACGCCCTTCGGTAGGTTTTTCTTCAATCGATTACCATTCGGTATCAGCAGTGCTCCTGAACACTTCTCAAGGAAGATGATGCAGGTACTTGAGGGATGTGAAGGTGTCATTTGCCAAATGGACGATATATTAGTCTTTGGTTCAACACAAGAAGAGCACGATACTCGACTGGCAAAAGTTCTCAGTAAACTAAAACTAGCTGGGTTTACGCTGAACAAGAAGAAATGCGAGTTCTCAGTTAAAAGAGTAAAATTCCTTGGTCACGAAATCTCAAAGATGGAATTCGGCAGACGAGGACAAACTAAAAACCATTAAAGATTTAAGTAATCCGGCTGACATAACCGAACTAAAACGCTTCTTTGGAATGGTAAATCAGGTAGCAAAGTTTGTACCAGGTTTTTCTGAAGTAAGCAAGCCATTACGAGAGCTTCTTAAAAGGACAATGAGTTCCTGTGGACTACGAACCACACAGAAGTTTTTGATAAAATTAAAAATATGCTCACAGAAACACCAGTTTTAGCTTTATATGACACCAACAGTCAAGCAAGAATTTGCGCTGATGCATCTTCTTATGGTTTGGGTGCGGTTTTAGAGCAAAAACAGGGTGAAGGCCGGTGGAAACCCGTGGCTATGCGTCACGAGCTATGAGCGAGACAGAACGTCGTTATGCTCAAATTGAAAAGGAAGCCTTATCTATAACTTGGGGTTGCGAGAAATTTACACAATTTGTAAGTGGTCGAGACTTCATCATTCACACTGATCATAAGCCACTTGTGCCAATTTTTGGTTCAAAACCAATCGGTGAACTATCAGCAAGGCTTCAAAGATTTAAAATGAGGCTGATGAGGTTCTCATTCAAAATAGAACATGTACCGGGTAAAAGTTTTATACTGCTGACACATTGTCTAGAGTTCAACATTCTGAGCAAAGTTCAGAAGAAGATGTACTCTTTCAAGAAGACGTTTGAACTTTTTGTTCAGCAAGTCGTCAGTGGAACACCAGCAACTGACCAACGGATGCAAGAAATACAAGATGTTCAAAGAAAAGATGAGGTCATCTCAAGACTGAAATCATATACTATTCATGGTTGGCCAGCAAGGAAGCATGTTCATCAATCATGCTTACCATACTGGAAAGTGCACGGTGATCTAGCGATTCATGAAGACCATGTGGGACCACGAATAGTCATTCCTAATAAAATGCGTCGTGAAATTCTTTCGCGATTGCATGGGTGGTCACATGGGTGTGACTAAGACTCAACGTCAAGCCAGAGAGACAGTCTACTGGCCTAACATCAATGAGGATGTCCGAGCAATGGTTCAAAGCTGCAACAAATGTATAGAGCTGCGCAAGAACATTCCGGAACCTCTTATACCAACACCATTTCCTAACTTACCGTGGGAAAAAGTAGGCATAGACTTTGCTGATATTCATGGAAAAACATATTTGGTAGTTGAAGATTACTTTTCAAGATATCCAGAGTTTGTACAAATGAATAGAACAACAAGTTCCTTGGTTATTGATAGACTAAGTCTATTTTTGCCCGACACGGAATACCGAAGACTTAAGAACAGACGGGGTCCTCCATAGCGACGTTAAAGGTCGTTTTGGAAGTTTTTTTGTTACTGTTACACCAAAAACGTGATGATTCTATTTTAGATTTTTGGTGCTGGAATGTAATAAAATAGTACACAATGAGTTTGTTCTTGACTTATTTCATCAATGGTGAGTGTTTATGTTGATTTTAGTTGAAAAAACGGTATTGAAAAGTTGGGTCACACCAACTACGTAAGTACCAAAACAACTACCGGTAAGTAGTTTTGTAACGAAAAGGATTTCGGGTGCGCTCTTATAAAAATATCCTAGAACTAGCGCGGCAGGTAACTAGTCCGGAAAGGTCGACTAACCTAACGTAAGTAGTTTTGTATAACGAAGTGGCTATTAACCGTAGGCAACGGACAAATTAACAATAACAAATCGTCCGTAGCAAAAACGAAGATCAGCGGAAATAATCGAAGGTATCGGAATTCTTCTGTGGGATCGGCGCGGCCCCCGGAACCCGGTGGCGGCCCCCATTCCTGTTCTGAAACCTGACTGCAATCACGTGTTTGTTGATGCAAATTTATCATTTTTATGCAACACAAGGTTTTTTGAAAGTCCTTTATATTTAAAATAGAAACGTCACAGACTTTTTGTATTTTATTTGCTTCAATTTCCTTCATGACTGCGTAGAAAGACGGCAACATGAATCCCATAAGCCTCTCCCCCTCTTCTCCAGGCCTAGGCTTCTAGACTTTTTGGTGCGCAGTAACGCGATTTCGACTATTCTGGGCCGTGTTTAGGCCTAGGCCTACATGCGATCGCTTTGATGCAGACTCTTTGGGTCAAGTCAATTCTAAAACACATTTTGGCTAGAGCAAAGGCCTCTTAGAGAATTTGATATCATAAATTATGCCTGAAAACACAGACCACAGTCTCGAAAGTAATGAATCCTACAAATAGATTTGCGCTACTGTATGTAGGACGGGAGCAATAACACCCTGATGTTTTATGTCTAGGCTGGCCGCCTATGGCGTGCAGCGATTTTATCTGTAGGCATAGAATTAAAGATACGAAATTTGTCCGTAGATTCGTTTAGTGGTCGTTAATCTTCCGTAGGCCTAGGCCTAAGTCTACGGCTAAACTCCACCGCTATTTCCGTAGCTACGGTTAAAATAGCATGCTTAAATTTACCGTAGTTACAGTCTACGGTTAAATTGTATAACGCAATTTTTCCGTAGCTACGGTTAAATAGCCACAGCATTTGTAAAACCGGTCCAAACCAACCGAAAAAGTTTGGTACCGGTACTCTTGTAGTTGGCGGGTCCACAACTTTTATACACTAACGGAAAGGATTTCGGTGGCGCTCTTTTCGAAAATATCCTAGAACTAGCGCGGCGCACTGTAGCAGCGGAAAGTTCGGCTAACCTAACGAAAGTAGGCCTAGTTTTGTAACGGAAAGGATTTCGGGTGCGTATGTTTTCATTGAAAAGAAAAAGTTGGGACCCGCCAACTACAAGAGTGCCAAAAGTTCCGCTTGCCCTACCAAAGTGCTTTTGTATCTTGCCGAAGCTAGAGGCTCTGAAACCCCACTCTACATGCCTGTAGCCATTTAGCTGGTACTGTCCAGCATTTGCCAGTCTTTCCCTAAATCCCTTATATCAGGCCTAGAGTTCAGTTCAGTTCCGTTATTACTCGGATCCCTTTTGGTAGCACAAGAGTGACGCAAAAGAAACTTGTCCCTCATCATTGAAATCAGATTAATTAGGCCTATTAGCAAAATAACACAATACTTTCCTCCCTCTTACAGCATGTGCCCCAGGAAAGATTGAATGGTTTCTACAACTCATGCATTGGAACAAAACGCAATATAACATAAAAGAAAATGCCAGGAATTATCCTCGTTTAGACAGCTACGTGAACAAGGTAAGACAACTGGGCCTGGATTCTTCAAAACGCCTAACAAAGACGTTTACCCATATATGTACATTTGTTATCCGTAGGCATGTCGCTCTTGAACAAAAAATCATGAGACCGAATGCGAAAATAGGCGCTTGAAACAAGACCACATGCACATGGTAATGAGGGAGAGCATCAAATGGGGGCAGAATCAATGCGAAATTGAAAAATTGAAAGTAAATATTACTGGGCTAGATGACACCATCAGGGAACTTTCAAAGTAAGTCTTTATTCATCTCCAGTTCAATTACATAATTATATTTTACAGTTATTACAGTTATATTTCATTTTTTGTACATTCATCCTAGATATTAATATTATTAGTTATTAGAATTAAAATTATTCATTGCACTATCCCTCTTTACAGAAAATTGTGGTTGTACTGATCCATGGATTTGTCAAATGAATAACAATACGGAGGAGTGCTCGTTGCAGAGTATGGAGAAGAAAAAAGTGAAAGAAGAAAATAAATATGAGTAAGGCTGTCTGGAATGCGGGAGATCCGTGGTTCGATTCCCGGTTGGGGCGGAATTTTTTAATTTCTGAATTGTAGTAAATAATATGAATGAAGAAAGGTGTGATAACATGTTGCGCGAGAGCTCTCTTTGCAACACGCACTCCAAACGGCCAGAGCTCGCCCTTAGTTTTGGGGAATACACTACTCCCCTACTCACAGGCCAAACCACGGGAAGGTAGCGAGATTGACTTTGAATACATGAAAAACATGAAAATAAATTTTATCTTATACAAAAGTTACCGTATGAATGTGTCTTGTGTGTAAAATCTTTTAAATGTGTTTTAAAAATAAGAAGAAGTGGTGCCGTTAATGACATTGTACCCTATGCTAAACCAATTCAAATGTTACCAAAAGTAGATAAGGCAAAGATAGCAGACATAAATCTCTGTGTAAGTTTTTTGACGATGTGCATTTAAATTAAACAAGGTGGATTGCTTCTCTCAGGCTATCAACATCATGTTTACAATCACTTAACTCGCAGATTTGATGAATGAAGTATGAAGTGTTCTTAGCAGCAGTAAAACAAGTCGCAAAATTTGCGAGTCTGTCATTGAGTATGGAATCCTGTCACTTGCTCTGAAGCTAGGAGCATCGATTAAGCAATGAGCTGGTATCTTTGATGCAAAGTATTATTACGGGAGATGAAATACTTCGGAAGAAAGTCGATGACTTTTTGCACCTCTTGATATAAACTGGAGTTGTTCTGTTGAGGCATGTATTGTCGACATCATACAAACGTAACTAGAACAAAGCAGATTCAATACCGCTAGCACGATATTTAAAAGCATATTGAATATCTCAATTGCCAGGCAGAAGGATTAAAGCTATGTGAACAACTCTTGCGCAATTG
>JAMZAV010014067.1:0-15406 GCA_024449915.1 Sweltsa coloradensis
TTCCCCCGAACTCCCGTTTTTATGACCGGGTTTCTGATTGTTTATGAAGTATAATGCACTTCTCATTCCACCAAAGAAGAAAAATTTTAAATGTCCGCCATTTGTTTACGTATCGCACTTTCCCGCCTAACTCTGCTTATACCGTCAACAAGTGTCAGTAACTATGGTTACTTGTTGATTATATGCCAAGTGTTTAAGGCTTATTTTAAAACCTTTATTTGGAAGCCTTCCAACAAACTTTTTCAACTTTTTTTTTCAAAAGAGACTATATTTCTATAACCTTAATGTCCATGTAAAATATGAACATTGTAGCCCCACCCGTCTGGTCAGAATCGCGGGCCGACGTATTAGATGTTAGCAGTAGCTAGCAGTAGCTAGCAGTAGCTAACATCCTTAAAGTGATTTTGAGCATGTTTGAAGACATTTTTTCACCAAGAAGGAATGGTCGTACCCCAATAAAATTTGGCATGTGTTGTCAGGTACCTAAATTCCCTCGATTGTGATAGTTTTCAAGTTCACATCACGTTACATGACGGCTGGGTAACACCTCGAAATCACCCCAACTCTGCTTGGTGTATAAGGTGCTTGAGTGTGTAGCGCACCGCGGCTTGGCTGCGGCGCCCTAACGGGCACCTAGATACGAGCGCGGGTTGATTTGGTGTGCTTAGCTTACCACGTGTAGACGCGAGTGGTTCAAGTTAGGTGTAGCTTCGGCAGCCTCTTTAATCTTTTTACTTGTGATATCTACTGTCGAGTTGAAGGTAGCCAGAATACCTGTGTTAGGGCGGTGATGTAATATACCACCATAGTAGTAGCCAGCATAGTAGGGGTTGCGCGAGGTCAACGCCCCAGCTGCAAGGCTACGAGCCAGTTGTGTTTGGGCTCACTGCGAGGGCCAGCTGATTCAGTGGTGACGAAAGCGAAAGCGACGGCCAGCGCTGCGAGGGTGAGTGCCGCAGCCAGGTGGGGTGCCGGTCGGTGCGCGCGCTGTTGGTTCACGCGCTGCAACTGTCCACCCAGTGGCGTAGCGCCCAAGAGGACCAGAGGAAACTCTTTGGAGTTTCGTGGGGGTGGAACTTTCCTTTTGTTAGGGGAGGTTCTTGCTTAGTGTCCAAGGGAGTAAACAGCTTCCAGGGGATTAAGTTTTGTTTAAACAGTTTTGTGGGGGCTGGAGGACCGAGTGTGGGGTCCACAGCGTAATGTTAGTCAAAGGGGGGCATCCGTGGATGAGCCAGGGGTAGTTAAATTGTAAATTGGACGAGGATTGACCCTACCTTACCTTTCCTATGCTTAGTATGTAAGATGTGTTTGTGCAAATTGGAATTCAGCTTTGTAAAAAATTTGTGTACACTGCCAGTATGCTGCAGTATCACCTCCTTGTGTAACTTTTTAGATGACTTGAGTGCAAGGTCACCAAAAAGTTGTGGGGGTCATTGAAGCCGGACAGCCTGTTAGGCCTGTCACACCCAAATTTTTGCATCGATATTTGCATACGCAAATATCCAAAGTTCACCATAAAGCCAAAGAATCTTACTAAAATAATATAGCAAGTGTTTTCAGTGCCTAGTAATTAGACCTATGGTCTACTTAAATGGCCTACTAGGGGGCTATAGGCAATTGACAAGGTGGTTTGTCAATCGATTTTTTATACATAGTTTTCGGGAGCGCAGGCTCTGCCTGTAGGGTAGTGCAGACGGTCGATTCGGGGATCGTTCGTTCAGGCGACAACCGAGAAAATCAATAGTCACGTGACATTGGAATGCGGCCAGGCCAGCGAGCCAGACCAGGGAGCCAGTGCCTCTTGGAAAGTAACACCAACAGGTGGAATCGAGTAGGCCGTGATTTAACGAAAGCTGTCGTCTCATTGGCTGAGGGCCATCGGCGGGCACTAGAATTTTGAAGTTTACGGCGACCCAAGACGCCCGCGCCTGCAAGATGCGCGGGACCCGCTTAGAATGTGGAGGGGCGCATGCGCAAGGACAGAGCTACGGGGTCTGTTCGGCCACTTGGTCGTGAGGAAGAACCGAAACGTGATCTTCTTGTGAGTTAGTGCGAAGAAAAAGTGGTTTCTGTTGTACCGGGAGTTCATAGGAAATACCATGGAGTCTGAAGATAACCACGGATCGCCGACGAGAAGCGTCGCCGACCGACAAGGCAACTAGATATCATTTATAACTATCCTTTTCAATATTCCGTAATGAGAGCGTAGGGTATCCTTGGCCCAGCCATGTCGCGCTAGGCGCCATCTTTCCATCCTCTCACGTACGAGACGACCCACGCCTGATCATGGTTATCCATACGGCTATTTGTCCTATTTTCTCCGATTTTTCCTAATATGCCAATGCCGCACAGAGAGATGTTGAGTAGAAACAAACCATTTATGTATAGAAACTAGTATGTCCTATTATTCATTGATCATGTTTATTTTGAATTTTTAACAAATCTAACGGGGGAAATTGATCAATCATTTTTTTTTATTGTTTTATTTTTATCAACTTGTCATGTTTTGTACATGCTTGCTAAATAACTTCCATATACAAAGTTGAATTCACATTACCTATAACAGTGAGTCGAGTCAATCAATGGAAGCACCTATAAAATCATTCCTAACCTAGCATGCCGACGCATCACGTCATTCACAAAGAGTAGCCACCCGATGCATGTACTAGCAAATTGATTAGCCTATAAGTCTAAATACGAAGCACGCAAGGTCCGAGCAGCTGGGCACCGGCCGAGCATCACCGCCTGGAGGCGGTACCCCTCATCGCAGCGCCAGGGTAAGGTCTGGAATCAGGGCACTCGGTGGGTGTGGATTTCAGACGGCGTCATTGAGCTTACTTTTCCCTGTGTCACCACTGAATCAGTTGTTTGTGATTTTTGTGTTGTTTTACTTTTATTTTATACAAGTAATCGTGAGTGAGTTAGTTAGAGAGCATTTTATTTGAAATTTTTTAATTTTTTTTTTTTTGTAATTATTGCGGACGTAGATCTTGTTTTGGGACTTTCAAGTTCGGAACCAGCCTACAAGTCACAAAACGCAAGCCTGATATACTCGCCTGGTTGGTGGCAGGGGATGCACATGTTGTGTGTGTTTGTGAGACTTGGTTGGATTCCTCTGTTTCTGATGGTGAAATATTTCCTCCTGGTTATAGCATCTTTAGGAATGATAGAATTGGTAGGCGTGGTGGTGGTGTCCTCTTAGCTGTTAAACCTGATTTCAATCCTACAAGATGCCTGGAGCTAGAAACTGCATGTGAAATAATTTGGCTGGAAATAACCATAAATAATGAGAAATTTCTAGTTGGTTCAGGATACAGAGCTTCAAATTCTACTCAAGAGCAGAACGCCAAGTTTCATGACTCACTTTTGAAGGTGCAAAATGTACAAGCATCGTATAAGGCTGTCTTGCTTCTTGGAGATTTTAATCTTGACATTACTTGGGACGCAAATGTAGCGCCAATACCAAATAATCAGATTGCTAATGACTTTTTGCTATCATTTCAATGCACATTTCTAAGCCAGCTAGTATTACAAGCAACGAGAATTTGTGGAGCATCCAGGTCGATTTTGGACCTTTTTCTGTGCAGTGACGTTACTATTGTTGAATCCACCGAAGTAATTCCCGACCATGAGACCATGACCATGAGGCTGTACTTGCTACACTTAATATTTGTGGCAAGAACTCTAAAAAATTGCGAAAAACGGTTTACAGTTTTAGCAATGCTAACTGGGATTTGTTGTCAACTCTTTTTTCAAGATCTGCCTACTGTCTTCTCTAGCAATAATATTCAAGAATGCTATTTGACGACTGGTGATGGGCGGAGCGTTAAGTCACGTGACGAGAAGGTGGGATAAATCCTCATTTCGCAAGTTGACGCCTGCTGAACGGCGCAACACTTCTCACGCTCTTACTTTGTTTCCATTCGATATTTGGACAAAACCTTTAGAATAGTATGTAGCAAACATATCATTTCTTCTCATAGTGATTATCTCGAATTTTTAGACACATCCGTGAATTTGGTATATCGATGTACGTATTATACATGAAAAAATTATCAAAGATTATAACTTTTCTCATCTTCAATTGACAAAAAACTACTATACGGATTTCAACATGATATCTTTTTAAATATGCATCAGACTATTTAACAAAGAAATAAATCAACTTTCTAGATAGAAAGTGCACTGAACGAAAATTGACAGCATAGAGTAAAATGCAGAGTGTAGTTTTTCACGGCTCACCCGCACGTCAAAAGTGCGTATTTATTATGAAAACACACACCTTGCATTTAAGTATATGCTGTGAATTTTCGTTCAGTGCACTTTCTATCTAGAAAGTTAATTTATTTCTTGTCTTAAGAGTCAGATGCATACTTTGAATGAGGTCTTGTTGATATCCGATTGAAAGTTATTTGTCAAATAGAAGTTGACAAAACTTATAATTTTTAATATTTTTTCCATGTATAATACGTACATCGATATAACAAGTTTACGGCTGTATCTAAAAATTCGAGATCATCACTTTTAGAAGGAATTATATGTTTACAACGTATTATTCCAAAGGTTTTTTCCAAATTAGGAATAGAAAAAAAATTAGAGCGTGATAAGTGTTGCGCCGTTCAGCAGGCGTCATCTTGCTGAATGAGGATCTATCCCACATCATTCCGCCACGTTGCTTCGTGACGTCCGGGGGCGGGTAAACCACTAGTCGTCAATTGGGTGCGGGTATTTTGGAATTGTGTTGACAAGTGCATCCCGAAGTTGAGGATAAACAGTAAGAAAAGAGCTCCGTGGATATCAACTGAGTTAGTAAAGGGTTTAAGAAAAAGAGACTTATGTCACAAGGCGTGGAAGAAATCACCAACTGATGCAAATTGGGAGACGTACAGACGGGTGCGCAATGCTGTTCGCATCAAGGTCAGGAAAGCTCATGAGGACTATATGAGGAAGCTTGGATCTAGTCAAAACTCGAAAGATTTATGACAATATATTCACAGCAAAAACAAATCTTCTTCTCCACTTCACTTTATAAAAGATGGCAATTTTATTAATGACCCAGCTATTATTGCAGATGAATTTAACATGAACTTCAAATCTAACTTTACTATTCCAAGAAATACTCCTGCTCCTTTAGATAAATGTTTTGATTCTTATGACTTCCAGCCGCTTTCTTCGTTTGCAATTGGTGTTAATGATGTAAGGAGGTGCCTTAATAAACTGAAGCCAAATTCTGCAACAGGGCCCGACAATATCCCAACACGGGTTTTGCAAAAGTGTGCAAACTCTCTTGCTCCTTCTCTCAGCTCTATTTTTAATATTTCTTTACATGCTGGTGATGTTCCTTATCAGTGGAAAACTGCAAATGTTGTTCCTGTTTTCAAGTCAGGAGATAAACATGATGTAAGGAATTACCGACCAATTTCCATAACCTCAGTAATCTGTAAGGTAATGTAGAGGCTGGTTTCGAAAGCATTGTTGGACCACTTGAAGGATAACAACTTAGTTCACGATAATCAGCATGGGTTCCTTCCAAAACGTTCTTGCGTTTCTATGCTTACAAAGGTTCTTGATGATTGACAGTATACCTTAGATAGTGGTATTGCTAATCAAGTGGATGTAATTGCATTGGATTGGACGAAAGCTTTTGATCAAGTTCCCCACAAACGGCTTCTGGACAAGCTTCTTGGCTACAAAGTAGAAGGATCATTACTAGAATGGATAACTTGCTTTCTTTCGAATCGAACTCAAGCTGTTGTTTTTAATGGTTCAATCTCTTCCTTTAGTGACATAACCTCTGGTGTGCCTCAGGGATCTGTGATTGGGCCATTGTTGTTAATTATATTTATGCTTGATCTGCCAAATTGTGTTTCTTCCAGCTTGACACAATATGCTGATGATTGTACTTTGTATCGTCCCGTAGAATGTAAATGATGTAATGGCGCTTCAGATGGATTTAGATAGAATTGTTGAATGGTCTCAGGTGAATGAAATGTCTTTGAATGGAAAGAAGAGTCATCTTTTGAGGATAACTCGTACTAAACGTTCTATTGATGGACACTACACCTTATGCGGCCAGTCTCTTAAGGCATGTCAAAATTTAAAGCTTCTAGGCTTGAACATAACACCAGACTTAAAATGGAACTATCATGTGCAAGTTACCAGAGATAAGTGTTCTAAGCTCCTTGGTTTCATTTCAAGAAATTTAAATGGTGTCATGTTTGAAGTACGTAGAAAAGTGTACATTGCATTAGTCAGGTCTTCCCTGTTGTATGGTATTCCCGCATGGCACCCTACCTACAGAAAGAACATCTCATCCTTTGAGGCAATTCAAAACCGTGCCACAAAAATGATTCTGGCTAAAACTAATCACTCTGGCCTCTATTCTGCAAGTAGAAGATCCGCTTGCAAGCTACCATCTATTGAAGATCAGCTAGAAGAATTGGATGTACTGTTTCTGAGAAAGTGCTTAGTGGGCGATGTTGATCTCGACACTAAGCATATTCTCCAAAGTAGAAACAGGTCAAGACTTCGAGGTGAGATGGTGGCAATTGATGCTCCTTTTGCAAGAACTGAAGCTTACAGGCTGTCATTTTATCCTCGTGCGACAAGACTGTGGAGGGAACTACCTCTGGATCTGAAGGCTCTCAACATGAAGGCACTGGATTTCAAGAAACTTCTTAGGGAATCAAAAAATTAAAGTAAATAAAGTTCACACTTTCAATTAATTGTCACTTTCAAATAATATTATTATTTTCTAAAAGAGATTTGTACAATTCTATCATTATTCTTTTCAATTCAAATGCTGTATGTTTTTATAATGGTGAACTTTATATTTTGATGTACGTAATGTTATAAGTTAGGCTTATAATGTTAGTTGTTTGAATGTTTGTATTGTGGGTCTATCGTGGCCTACTATTGTGTTTATTCATCGAGTTTTTACTTTTTATATAGTTTTTGATTATCTTGGCCTGTTCCTGGATAGCAATTTAAATTGAAAAACCCATTGCAAGTATGTCAAAAAGAAAATAGCACCTCTAGCCGGAGTCCTATGGAAGATTTCACATCTTCTACCCATCCACACACTTAGAACTATTTACTTCTCCTATATACACGCCCACCTCACATATTTAAATGTAATATGGGGAACGTGTGCTAGGTACCTAATCAACGAGATACAAATTATTCAAAATAGCTCGATAAAAAATCTATATAGATTACCACGTACAATCGTACATATCACACAAAAGATTTGTGCAAACACTATAACATTATGCCAATACAATCAATTAAAAACTATGAAATGCTTCTTTTAATAAAACAATACTCCATGAATAAATTGTATTCACAATATGATCTAACACAAATACTTCATCAGCATAACACACGAGGAAAACACAACTTGTATATAAAAAGTGTTCATACTGAATTTGGTAAAAGATGCATTCACTTCAAAGGGTATCAACTGTTCAACTCACTTCCAATTGATATAAGAAACGTAGCCAGAATAACACAATATAAACAGAAAATTAAGGAATGGGTTTTGAATATATACATGAATGAATAGTAGAACAATATAGAACAACAGCAAGAATAGAATAGAATAACTTCATATAATTCCTCTGGTTTTCCTACAAGTAGATAAAATATGTAGTTAGTATAGTATAGTATAGTATAGTATAGTATAGTATAGTATAGTATAGTATAGTATAGTATAGTATAGTATAGTATAGTATAGTATAGTATAGTATAGTATAGTATAGTATAGTATAGTATAGTATAGTATAGTATAGTATAGTATAGTATAGTATTCATATAAGGTATTTAATAGTATTTCTTATTTTACTTCTTCTTGTCATTCACAAACTTATGACTACAGTATCCATCTTATTACAACAACCACACTGTACCAAACCAATACCAATCACCAAACCGTCACACTTCCTGGCACAACCAAACCTCATGTTACGTAAAGGTTCCTTGCCTGCGAGTGCATCTTGCACTCACTAGGAACCAAGCTACTGTATATTATATAAAATGCACTGTACTTATTTGACAATAAAACTTTCAACTTTCAACTTTCATCTATTTTTGTTTAAACTTGCTAAATAAATTTTAATTTTAATTACCTACTTTAATATCAATTTTATTATATTTACTATTTAGGGATATCACACACAATTCTGTGTTTAAGGGCTATGCTCGTTGTGATATTCCTTATGATTATGTACATAATGTGTTGATCATTGAATAATAATAAAATATTTTATATATAGTGGGAAGACATGTAATTGGCCGATATTTACTTGGGTTCTTCGTGTCACTATCCTTCGGTTTGTGAAAGGTTACTCCTTCAGTAAAGAATTCGGGTATCTCATCTCATTAATATCGCTCATCCTAGCTATTTCGTCTTGAATCCATTGTGCATCCTGGTTGTGTGCTACCGGGTTACCCCATATTCCTGTCCAAAACTCTTCTATCTCTGTCTTAGTTGGTGTTCCACTTCCTATTATTTCTTCGGTACAATTTAGTTGTTGGTATAACTGTTTTTCCTTTTCTTTAAACATTCGGTTTTGTTCTTTTCTGATACTACATTTTTTATATCTTTTTAATCTCTTAGCTAGAGCACTTACTTTTTGTTTAAGTGTATCCAAATATTCGTGAATGAATTCGTTAAGTGTTTCATGTTTTGTGTGAACCTTGAATCTTTCAAATATATTTTGGCAGTATCTTATCACATTTTTAGAGCGATTACCCATTCGGTATTGTTCCAGTCGACCGATATCTCTCCTAAACTCAACGATTCTCCCAACTAGTCGCTTTTCCCATTTCGTACTTTGCTTCTCCTGTTTTGTCTTTGAAGATGTTGCAGATTTTACCTTTAAGCCTAAATATCTAACCACTGCTATAGCTGCACAATAAATTGCCGCATGAACGTCTGCAAATGATAGTTCGTCTTGTGTGTAATCTGATAAAATATGTGTGTTCATTATGTGTACCGCTGTCTTCATTTCCTTTGAATTCTTGGGTTTAGGTATGTATGGCCTATGGTCTTCTGTTTGGTTGTATGTGAGCAAACTCTGACATGGCTGTTGTAAATGCTAAAGCTAGGATGTTCTTTAGATTGATCATGTCAGGTGTTTTTTCTATTGCGTTATGCATATCTACCTCTCGTGTTTGATCGTCTAGTTGTTCTGGGTATCTTGATCTTCTTGGTTGGTTTGGCATTTCTAGTGGTTCTGGACGTTCTGGTAGGTCTGGATGTTCTGGTAGGCCTGGACGTTCTGGTAGATCTGGATGTTCTGGTTGGTCTGGACGTTCTGGTTGGTCTGGAAGTTCTGGTGTGTCTGGTAGATTTGAAAGTTCTTGCAGGTATGGCAACACCGGTATTTCTGGTAGTTCTAGTAGCTCTGGTATAAAGTGGTCTTCTTCTTCGCTGTACTCTGCTGATGTATTGCCGTTATCATCTTGATGCGCGTGTAGTTCGTCCTTCACTTCGCGTTTTATTCTAGTTAATATGTTTACTGGTAACATTTTATTTTTAACTATAATTCTTCTTTGGTCAGCTATTCTCTGTTCACTTCACTTACTTCTAAAAATGGATATTCACGAACAAACTCTCTATGGAGCTCTTGTCGATAACCTATTAAAACAGTCTCTAATAACGTTACCCTATAATAGATACGCATCACACAAATGTTCATATCTTCTCTGTCGATTTGATGCGCTGTCTCATTTTTCCAGCTTTGGTGGTCTGAAGTGATTTCACTACAGAAACATCCATCGTCTGTTATTCCCTATTTTCCTTGTTCTAGATAAATTATTCTACTATCTTTGTTTATAAAGTCAATGCACTTCAAAATAATGAAAAACACTTTTCTCAATGATTCATCAATTTCAGGGCGGTGATGAAGTCTTCGCTTCTCAACCTCCTTGTCTTTTCGTTTTGATAAATCTTTTCTTATTTAACGAATTTAGAAGACTTCAATCTTCTCGATTCAGCAAAATAATTAACGGTGCTTACGTAAAATGCTAAATATCATACTATTTTAGATATATTACCTTGCTGAAGTTACAAATAATGCCTCTAAATGAATATATGCCTACCACTAACTGTTAAAAATTAACAAAATTCAACTGTTTCATTGCAATTTATAGCCTAGGTCTATTCAATAATATATAACTACAAAATAATGGTATAAATAATAAAAACTAATACTTCCCTTCAATGTCACTTGTAGTACGTCAATAGTAGATCAAGATGCAGTCAAAATTTGAGATGGAATGCTTGTATTTCAGCGGCAATAGAAATTTAACCAGCAACTTATCTCGAGCTTGACTAGCTTGTAACCCCAACAATGTTGGGGTCCTTATTATTTTCTTTAATT
The DNA here is from genome assembly GCA_024449915.1 of Sweltsa coloradensis. Lineage (NCBI taxonomy): Eukaryota > Metazoa > Arthropoda > Insecta > Plecoptera > Chloroperlidae > Sweltsa > Sweltsa coloradensis. The sequence goes on from JAMZAV010014067.1 coordinate 10,386, forward strand.
CACCAATATGAACATTACATAGGTGATGGGTATTTAAGAGCTTTCACCAGAGATGAACCACACCTCTAAGGTAAAACCCCGATTTCAAAACAATTTAATATACATGACATTAAAAAATACAATACATACAAGAAATAACTAAAACAATGTCTTCATACTAAAACTTTGCGTAGTATATGGGCGGTTCCTAATAGATAGGGAATTCAGTCTGCAAAATTCAAAGTCTATGCTGTTAATGAGTAGAAGCAATTAAAAATGCTTTTTAAACTAATTCGACCATGCTGAATTCAAAAAAAATGTTGGCGAAACCAAAAATGGCTCCTTCACCTTCAAAACTTCAACTTTTGGAAATCGAGAAATCCTCTTTTGTTTGTTTTACCATCTTTTTTAAAAAAATGTTTTTATAAAATATGAAGTAAATAATAATGATATCTCTCATCTCATCAAGAATTAATATCTTAACCAGCCACCTGACATACCCTGACAGTCTTACGCTAAGAGTAATACCTTGTCTTAGGTGTTGGTTCGAATTTTAACTTTGTTTGAAATATAGAATTATTCGCATTTTTGTACATTATACCTGCATGAAGTCTGTGTCTTTCTGTTTTATTGGATGAGCGTAGCGAGCGGAAGCGAAGACTTCAATTTCACTGACCCCCCAAAAAATTTAGCTCGGGTGTTTTTTTTTTTTTTTTTTTTCCGTCTGTTTGTTCGCTCGATTCCGGGCAAACGGCATATGCGATCTTGATGAAAATTTGACCGGACCTTCGTTTTCTCTGAACTTAGAGGTGTATTGTTTTTGGGTACAATCGAAGAAATATTTCTCATGAATATCGTACTTTTACGATTTTTTTCGATTTTTAGTGCGATATTTTCGTGACATTTGGGCCGATTCTGACCAAACGGGTGGGGCTAGAGCGTTCATTTTTCACATGGACATTAATATTATGGTGATGTAGTACCTTTTGAAAGAAAAAGTTGAAAAAGTTAGCTAGAATCCATAGAAATAAAGGTTTTAATATTAGTTTTTCAATTTTTAGTACGATATTTTCGTCACATTTGGGCCGATTCTGACCAAACGGGTAGGGCTACAACGTTCAGATTTCACATGGACATTACAATGTAGTACCTTTTGAAAGAAAAAGTTGAAAAAATTAGTCAGAATCTACAGAAATAAAGGTTTTAATATGAGTTTTTTGAAGTTTATAATACCAATTAACAAATAATAATAGAAACTTGACAACAATCACCTCCACAATGCATTCAAAAAGCACTTGCAAAGGAAAAGTGCAAACAAACGCACAAAACGCAAAAAAAACTTACAAAAAAAACGCTCATCCATCAACGCGGCGGGACTTTAGCGTTTTCCTAGTTATAGTTGAATGCGTTAAAACTAATTCATGTGAGATACCAAGAAGTGAGTTGTAGACAAACAAACCGTTTTAACCCAACACATTACTTGCGCCGATCAATCTGAATCGTCCATTTCTGGAAAGAGTTGCATCAATTAGGTTCACCACAGTATAAGAATTACATTTATTTAGTTATGTGACTACATTTAATTAATATATTGAAGAATAGTATTGTATATTATAGTGTAATATATTAAAAATATCAATAAAACTCTTGCTGCGATTCTGTTAATTTTCACGAACCATTAATTATAGTGGGTAGTATTGAATTATATTTAAATATTTTATTTTACATTAATTGTAGAATTTACTTTTTGTTAACCTATTTCGATCAGTGTCGGTTGCATGTAATGCATGTAACTGTAATGTAAAAGATCCAAATTCTTATCATGTCTGCATTGATATTCGAATATCCTCGTTCTAGTTCAAAACACTTGCATGCATCAGTGCATGGCATCCCTGTTTTTTTTTTTTTTTTACACCCACACCTATTAGTTGAGCAACCAATTTTGTAGCTACAAGAAATAACTTCAGCACATCAAACTGGAATAGCATCCGTGGTCATTAGAATAGGGGTGATATCGCACCCAGTAATGTTCTACACAAATTTGCGTGGGTTATATTTTTGGTGTTCCTATTGGGGGAAAATGAGAATATTATAGCACATACTTGTTGTTAAAAATAACTTATAATGTAATAACAAAATAAATAAATCCCGTCGAGACCGGCAATCCTGACTGGTGGTTTTTTCCGAGGTTTTCCTCAGTCGTTAATGCGAATGCAAGGGATTGAGTCCTCTTAATCAGCCCTCGGACATCCCTTCACAATTGTCATATCCACTAGGAAAACGCTAAAGTCCCGCCGCGTTGATGGATGAGCGTTTTTGTAATTTTTTGTTTGCGTTTTTTGCGTTTTTTTGCACTTTTCCTTTGCAAGTGCTTTTTGAATGCATTGTAGGTGATTGTTGAACAGAGTTTCTATTGTTACGTGTTAATTGGTATTATAAACCTCAATAAACTCATATTAAAACCTTTATTTCTGTGGATTCTGGCTAACTTTCTCAACTTTTTCTTTCAAAAGGTACTACATTACCATAACCTTAATGTCCATGTGAAATCTGAACGTTTTAGCCCCACCCGTTTGGTCAGAATCGGCCCGAATGGGACGAAAATATCGCTCTAAAAATTGAAAAACATATTAAAACCTTTATTTCTATGAATTCTGGCTAACTTTTTCAACTTTTTCTTTCAAAAGGTACTACATTACCATAACCTTAATGTACATGTGAAATATGAACGTTGTAGCCCCACCCGTTTGGTCAGAATCGGACCAAATGTCACGAAAATATCGCACTAAAAATCGAAAAAAATCGTAAAAGTACGATATTCACGAGAAATATTTTTTCGATTGTACCCAAAAACAATACACCTCTAAGTTCAGAGAAAACGAAGGTCCCTTACAATTTTCATCAAGATCGCATATGCCGTTTGCCCGGAATCGAGCGAACAAACAGACGGAAAAACAAAAAAAAAAAAAAAAAAAAAAAAAAACACCAGAGCTAAATATTTTGGGGGGTCAGTGAAATTGAAGTCTTCGCTCCACTCGCTACGCTCGCTACGCTCATCCAACAACAAACCTAGTTAGACACCTGAAGAGGGGCATGAATTGCACCCTGGGCAGGCTTCCCACAAAAATTATTTAATTATGTTTCAATGCGGTCAAATTACAGTCTCCAAATAAACTTGAAGCGTAATATGCCACTGTCTACTAGCGGCATGGCTGAGCATTTCCAGTCACCAACACAACACACTACTCCGCGCACTGCTTATATTAGGCCTTACTTTGAAACAATGAGAGTTTGTTCCATGTTTTTAACACAGCACATGAGCGTAGGGCTTACAGTATTATAAGACTAAGATGTAAGTGAATTACATACCTTCAAATCACGTAGACGTAGTGCAGGTATATCACATAACTATAGCTGGTTTTTATAACAAGATCCACTGTCAGCAATGAACCCTTCCATAAAAAAAAAACACTGCTAATGGCAATGATTATTTACGTTTACGACTGAGTAGAGTGGACCGCGGAGGGAGGCTAGGCGACCAAGGCCGAGAGCCAATCAGCGCCGCGGGTTGATGCTGGCGGCACCCGCTGGGGATTAGCGCGACAGAAATCTAGTTGCGCATTGTCTCAGTAAACAATTAAAAATCGTCGATTGGTATGTTGAAACTGGGCCCGATTTGGCAAGCGTGTTCTACATAGACATAGACAGATTTTAGTAAAATATTACTATCCCAAATCCTCCCAATCAGGAGATATATTGATATACAAATTTGGGTTCAAAAATTACGCAGCAAAAATTGAGATAAAAGTGGCACTAAAGCCCTAGAAACTACACGTAGGCCAAAAGTAGGTTACACTTATTAAACCTAGATATCTATTACGATTTGTGATTTTTTTTCAAATTTTTCGCATGTTTATTTTACGAGTAATTGAATATTTTAATAAGTGGTACCAGATTTGGGTTTTTGGTACCCTTTTGGTACTTCTACTCAAAGTATACTTTGCCAACATTGAAAGGTAGATGAAGAAGTATTGCCTGAAGATAAAAAACCATGTTGGCAGCTTCTACCCTAAAAATGTTGTACGATTGACTTCTAGAAGGCTTTTGGATATAATTGCCCTCTCTATAATAATGCTGCCGTTTGAAGCTCTGGAGTCCAGTGATTGCCAGAGATATGTTGGAGGTTCTCTTCAAAACTTCTTCCAATTGTCCCACAAGCTCCAATAATAATGGGAACAACCTTACAACTGACATTCCACATTCGTTGAATTTCTATTTGTAGGTCTCGATATCTTGTGCGTTTCTCTGCTTCCTTTTATACTTTGTTGCGGTCTGATGGAATAGCTACATCGATGATCAAACATTTTTGAGTCTCTTTGTTTTTAACAACAATGTCTGGTTTGTTGTGAATAACCTTTCGATCAGTGATTATTTGCTCATTCCACAATATGGTCACATTACCATTGTCAACTACTTGCTCTGGTTTATGCATGTACCATTTGTCAGAAGTTTCGATGTTATAACTTCTACAAATGTTCCAATGCAAATATGCCCCAACCTTATCATGTCGATCAATGTATTCCGTTTTTGCTAAGATCGGGCATCCAGAAATAATGTGCTCCACGCTTTATTCATAAAGCTTACACAAACGACACTTGTCATCCATCTACTTCGAGTTTGAGAATTCTTTTTTCGTAACTTTTTGTTCTTAAGGCTTGATCTTGTGCAGCTACAATAAGACTTTCAGTTTCACCTTTGAGATTACTTCTGCCCAGCCACTTATTGGTTTGATCTTTGTCAATATGTGGTTGCTCCATGCGTGTAATATATTGTCCATGCAAAGGTTTAGACTTCCAGCAACTTATTAGATCTTCTTGGATAATATTCTTAATTTTCTTCTTGATAACCTTGACCTTGTTAGTGATGTACCCATTGATCTGATTAATATCGGTTAATTCCATACCTGATTGAAACTTGTTGCCTAACTTAATGGATTAACTTTCTGACTCATGCGACACTAATGTCATCTCTTTTTCCTTCTA
>JAMZAV010014068.1:0-52251 GCA_024449915.1 Sweltsa coloradensis
CCGAAGTACGACCTTGCTTAGGTGATCTTGACTAGTCTCCCCGAATGGCGACCTCGCACGCTTCCAGCCGACTCTACCCCCACTCCGCGGACCAAAACCATGTGGGACCCATTTCGGCCAATCGCGCCTCTTCTCACCCTGCCAGGTTTCCAGGTTTCACATCATTCCGCCAAATAAACATGCAACTCAGCATAAAACACTCATCGAAAATCCAAGATGGTTATACCTAATTCAACTGACGAAAACACCTGTCCAGATACATCATTCAGTAAACACACACCTCGTGATTTGGGCCAGTTTGATTACTTCACAGCCAAACATTCCGCTGACCAACTAGATCAACATTCCAACAATGGACATCAATCCGTAGGTAATGTCAAAAGTGTTACTTCCAAGCTAATAAAAAACACCTCTTGCTGCAACTTAATAGACTTAATAGCTAACTTAATAGACAACCACAGATATTTGGATAAACTATCCCCTATATGACCAATATTTTAGAGAATGATGGAAAGGAGGGAGATAGGCCTATAGTTGCTTAATTGTCAGATTTCTTTCCTTATGTTATAATATGGAAATTAACTTTTGTAGTTTTAGGTTTGGAGGGGAAGATACCAGTAAGAGAGGAGTTGTTTATTAAAAAGGTAGCGGAATTGAGATTAAATGTTATACATTGCAAAAAGAGATTCCTGGTATCTCATGCAGAACCACTTGAGTGTTTTAAGAACCTAATTTCCTTGCCAATTTGAGTTTACTTCAATGTGTTGTAAATGTGAATTAACAGAATCCACTGTCATATTCGACAAACACTTTTCATAAAAAATCTGCAATACAGAAGCGGGGCCATGATTTAATTCAATAAATTGGTCACAAATTTAAAAAATAAAAAGTGAAATGTCTTTGATCAAATAGCTCTCTCTCCCTCTTTTTTTTAAAAAAATACATATATGATCTGTCATATTTGTCGATTCAGATTGCTAAGGTTAAGAAATGTGATTAGTTTTCACTGTTTTCATAAGACAAAAGTTCTTCATATGATAGATTTAAAATTCAATTGGAGTCTCAAACATCATACTTCGAGCAGGTAGTCAACAAATGATGAACGGAAGCCAACACATCACACGTGTCGCAAATCGGAGCAATCTTCTTTGATTGAATATTGCTTTAGTATAATATTTATGCAACTGGGCTAATCGAGACGAAGGGGTATATCTCTGCCCGTAAAAAGATAGACACGGGTGAGGTGTGTGTGCCCTTATTCGCTAACTCCGCCAAATACAACCTCCTCCCACGACGAGAAAGTTGGAAAAAGGGGGTCGCCAACTTCAGTGAAGACAGGGCATAACAACAACGCAGCTTATTATTCTGCAAAGCATTCCAACCAATCTGCACCTAAAATTTCAAACATATGGTTCTGGAACCCCACTGTGGACATCAGGAACAGGTGCGGGTCAAAATCAGTAGAAGCTTTTTGCGTGCAGCTTGGGCTGCCAGTCAGCCTCCCGTTGCCAGAGATACCTACGTCCAGGTGGACCCAGCAGAAACATGATTTTGTAGCCCTCGCAGAAGTTTCTCCAGAAGACAATGAAATTGTCAATTCCTTAAATGGGAAAAGAGAAACATGACGGGAGTGCCTGAAGTGCACTAAAAACTATTGAAATACCAGAAGCTCCAATCTTTGTTTCAAAATATATTTCAAAGCTTCTAGTGTGGCATACATTTCAGCAGTAAAAACAGAACACTGTTACATGAAGTCAAGAAACCACCACCACTGCCGCCACCATAGTAAGCGAAACCAACTTCGAGCCTTGTTTTTTATCAATCAGTGAAAATGAATTTTAAAGAGTACGCGTATTAGTGACAAATAGCTTGAAAATACGTTGGAAAATACATCTGATGTTATGTGGACTTATTATATCGGCAAAGGTCGAAACGCAATTTCAGTTTTTTCCGGATAGTATCCATGGAGAGTTTGGCTCAAAAACAAAACTCAATATATTGGGTTACATCAAAAATTTAAAATTCTAAAAAGATGTTTGTCTACAAACGTTATTCGATGGAAGGGTCCACCAAAGGTTTGGTATCGAAGTGACGGACAAATGTCTCATCAAATAGAGGGTCATGAGATGGGTGGTACGCATTGCCCGGATCTCAATACATATCTGCCCAAACAAAGTAATTCCGTCTTTCTGCGAGGGAGGTTCATTCCTGCCTCAACTACAGGCCTGAGGACGGGGCTCGTCGAAATGCTCCCAGCGCCAGCCGGAGGGACCCACTGTGGTGGACTAGTATCGAGAAGTTTCAAGATGGAATCACGGGCCGAGAGTAGACCAACAGGCATAGCCATTACGGATCTAACCAGTGAACCATATATAACAAAAGACATCGTCCTTGTCCGCACCCCATGAAGTGTTACTAAGGAACTTTAAGGATATTTAATTTCAACATAATCGTTTGCCGCAATTCTATGACGTGGTATCTCCAATTTAGTTTAGTATCAAAACTCCAAGCCAAAAAAGAAACGCGAAACGTGTGGTTTAAATTCCTGTATCATCTTCGTCAGTGTGCCATGCCGTCGGGGAGGTAGTCAAATGGGAAGGAGAAGTTCCCCGACGGAAGACCCAGCACTATTTTTACAGGGGGTTGCAAATTGCAAAGCATGCCGTGCCTTGATCGTTCTGGGTTCATAGAAGAAGTGAGGGAGGCATTTCCCCAACCGAAATTGCTGCTATTTGATGACAGAAACTCTTTCATTGTAGGACATCCATAAACTGATCAAGAGCACAGATCATGTCCCGGTCCGTCCTCATCGTTTGCACAGCAAACAAGGTACTTTCGCATGAGTATTTATGTGTTTGAATGGTGCGCAAGTATTTGCTTCATACATCGCGTAGAAAATGCGTGAGCTTGGAAGGCCTGCTCGAGAAGTTTGATCCAACAAGATTACTAATATAGCCGAAATGATTCATCTGGGTAACAATAAACCAATACTTTTGATTATACAGAATGATGTTTGTAGTATGTATGTAATTGATACAAATTTAAGGGAAAATTAATTTAGTAAAATAATATTGAAAAAGTAATAAATCATTCTGATTTAAGCTATTCCCGAGTGGTGTACGCCCGTTATATAACACACAAGACGGGAGTGAGCACACGCTCAACTTTTCAGAACACATTTAAAGAGGAATTGGCTCCAAACTACGTGGTGGCTTCAGCTTTTTTTATCCCACTATGAGAGGGTGATGATGAAATAAATAAGAACAACAGACCGAATGGGAGGTGAGTCTGCACTGTGCACGTAGAAAATGTAGCTGGAGGTCAAAAGGTGCGGGTCCGCGAGCGTCATATAAATAGTGCATGTGAGTGCATTTAAATATTTCAAAACCATATTGATGACCTTAGGATTTGGATTGGTATGCTTTACGTCTCATATGTATGCAACGTAGGAATCGAGAACAAGGAAGGGACGTAAGGGGATGACGCGGGGGGACATAGGGCGTGGACAGCCTGTGCTGGTCAGAACCAGCCACAAGATATGGGGGAGGCAGGGTTCCCCCACGCGTGGTCGTCTCCGTTCTTGTGTCATCATCCGTCCGTGTGTTTTTGTCGTCGCCGCGGGGAGGTAGTCAAAGGGAAAGGGTTCCCCGACGACGACCCAGAGCTCGCCATTAGTTTCAGGGAATGAAACTCCCTATTCACGGGCAAACCGCTGAGAAGGTTGTTCGAGTTGGAATTTGAAGGCCCATGACATTAGGACATGAACTCGAGAAGGGGTGTCATTAGATATCATCTGTAATAAATTTGTTTTATAAATTAAATTTATAATACTATACAACAAAAACACAGCACAGAACCAAGCACCACTTATAGTGTGTCAAGCCTCTAATCCGCACTTAAACAGAGCCTAACACCGACCAAACATAAACTGCAAAACCTCGTGGGACGGAATTGGGCGCAGCAAGGAACACTTGCTACACAAACACTTTCTGGAGTCAGCAACAACTCCTTGCTTTCTGAGACGGAACAGGATTATCTAAGACATTAAAACACACATCAACGGAACACATTCAGCAGAAACAAGAAGCCAACGCCATGTGCTGTGGAGGCTAACAAGAGCGGAACGCACAACACATAAACCGTGGGAAGGTTCTAATCTCACATTGGATTAGAACGCTAGCTCTTTCTGAACATAAAATCTCAGGCTGCACGGACGGAACAGACGGTAGCCACCAACAATGAGATGACGAAGCAGGACAGAATAAATAGAGACAAAACCTTCCAGTCTGGACATAAACAGGACAACTCCTGAAGAAACAGAATGATGAATGCAGAACGAGGAAACAAGCAAAGGCTGAAACAAGCATCAACATACAGCAGAACAGAAGCTACACTCCTGTACTGTGAAAGCCCAATGAGACCCAGCGCAAAGAGGCGGGAACAAAAGCTAATTCTGCTGGGACAAGAACAACAGCCCGACTGCAAAGCAAGATATGCTGTGCTGTGTGCGTGCCGGTAGTAGTCAAAAGGTGCCGGGGCGGCGAGAGGTTTAATATCGAAGCTTGCACGCAAGGTGCATTGGACGTTTTTCAAACGCGTTGACGTCAGTGGCGCATGCGCTTTTAGGGTGTAATTAAATTGGTTTGAGAAATAAGACAAGTTATGAGTGAGGCTCATAGTGACGACACTAGTGTCGCATTTTTTTTTTGATTGGATATTGCTTAAACGTCTCATATTTATGACAACTTGGCTAATCGAGGATGAAGGGAGGAGGGACGTACGGGATGACGCGGTGGGGGACAAGGGATTGGACAGGCCTGTGCTGGTCAGAACCAGCCCACAAGCGTAGGGGGAGGGCAGAGGTGTCCCCACAGTCATGGTAGTCTCCGTCTGTGGTCACCGTCTGTGTTGCTTGTCGTCGCGTCGGGAGGTAGTCAAAGGGAAGGGTAAGTTTCCCCGGACGACGACCCCAGAGCTCGCCACTAGTTTCAGGGAGAAAAAACTCCCCCCCCGAATTCACGGCCAAAACACGAGAAGGTTGCGAGTTGGAATTTGATGGCCCACTATGTCGCAAATATCACATTTTTCTATGGGTGTTTCTCATGTGTAGGGACTAGTGGTGATGACTGCACCGGTACTGATTTAATATTATTAAAATCTAAGAAACTTCCAGAGACGAAACAAAATGATGGTTTTGGTACAGGCTTAGGGCCTTAGGGAGAGGTTATAGCCCCTAATCAAGTGTCTAATTTGTTTACATTTTTTTGCAGAAATACATGCAACTAAAGCAAAGATTTCAGCCATCGAGGCTTCATGACAAAAGAAAGAATGTCGCGGAGGAAAAACACCCAACTGGACTACGATGCATTTGCCAGGCCACTCAACAACCTCGTCGACATAACAAAGGTGAGTTTTCTTAGGTGCATCACTGTAATATGTAGGCAAAGTTATATTAGTATTAGGTATTCGTAGATTTAGGGCGCTCTAACAGACAAAGATTCGTAATAATCGTTTCAAAAATGTTCATTAATTACAAAGCCAAGGGACATTTACAAAGTATACAAAGATAATTGATTGGATTTGGAAATTCGTGAAAGGGTTACAATAGTGTATTCAAGCATAGAAACTTTAACATACAAACAGACATTTATTTATGAACGCTAGTTCGTTGGATGTAAACACGCCTTAAGTGGCTGCAAACATCCTGAAACAACCGTGATAGAGCACCTCAGAGACAGATGTAGAGAGGGTCTACCAGCTTCTATTTATCACCGATTTCGTGTCTTCGAGTTAGTAAAAACTGGTAGCATTCCACAGAGTGTTAAGAGGTAGGCTTATTTTATACAAACCCTATCAGTCTTTCTCGCTAGAACTGTGCATTTTATAAACACATACAGCAAGAGGCAGAAGCTAACTCCATGTACTGTGGAGGCCCATGAGACCAGAGCAGAAGAGGTAAGGTTTACCTAATAATTTTCGAGCAAGACATGAAAAGCATATCACAGCAAGCGCTGCAAAAAAACATTTCAAAGCGGGCTATAGAATGTCTTCGCTCCCATAAAGTAAAAGACATATTATTAAACTTGAGTGGCTAATAGTGGTGTTCCTGTACTAGCAAAAGTTGAGCATCGTTTTCTGTAAATGAAAAGTATGCGACACAAGTGAAGTTAAGCACCAGTAGTGAAATCCTTGGTGGCTATGTGAATGTGCTCGATGACTTGGCGGTGTTTGCAAACACGTTGGAGCTGGCTTGGGTTTGTTTTTGACGTAGTTAAGCAAAGAGACAAATACATACAAAGAATCGAAAAGCGTGTACGGAGAAAGAAAGGAAGTGGGAGCGTGGGTCCAAAAACCACGTGTTAAGTATCGGGAAAAAAATTAAGTGCACTCCAGTTTGTAAAACATAACGCTTCTAGGACTGAAAATCCTTACCAACAAACGTATGTGCCCTTATCGTAATGCTGAGGCAGTAGAACTCCACAACATAGGGAAAATGGTTCAAATAAAAGGTCGCAATCGTTACATTGACAATGAAACAAGAGAGGAATGCATAGACCTCACGTAAATGAAACACATTAACTCTCGATGAACATTAACGTACGGGCAATAAATAATACTACTTCTATGTAAATAATATTTAAACATGAAGTTTGTCTTTTCTTAAAACATTTATTTGTTTATCAAGCTATTGGGACGCTAATAACAAAACTATGTTGGCATAGTCGGTTGTCTGATTGGGGTTAGAGGATTTTAAGCCAAAAAGGGGGTTAAATTGATCTTCTTAGGAGTCTCCGTGTCCGAGTAAAAGCTTCTAGGATTATTATGCTCTTATTTTTCCTTGTATTATTTTTATGAGAATGATCTCTCCATGTTTGTACTAGTAGTACACTAGAAGAGTATTCTTGAAAATGCATGGGATGCTAAGCGATACACTTATAATTTTTTATTGGGCAACTTTCTTCTCAAAGTCCTTCTAGTGTGTAATAGATAACAAGATAAACTCGACATGAAGTGCACCGTATGTGTTAACCAGAACGCTGAGAGAAAAAAGCTGATGTTGGCACATTGGCCTAGTAATTAGACCGGAAATGCTAGAGACGGTCAATAAAATCCAGATTATAGTCGTCGCTATTTATAACAATGCTGGTTGTAAATCTAACACGTTTCGGATTTTCCAGTAAAAACACACACACACAATCAACAAGTAATACCAAGTCTTAAAACGCAACAAACAAACAAGGCAAGGTTGTTGTAAAAATTCAGATTATTGGCCCGGCTGAGAGCCAATATAATAGAGAACATGTATCTTTTCAAGTAACACTAATGATCAAACATGATGACTATCCGTCTAGACCCTGATAAATTCATGATGACAGACCAGTTATGGTAAGAGAAATGAGAAAAGGCATCAACTAGTAATTATTTAAAGGTTAATATATATTGATCCTCTTAAGAATAATACAGCCGGACATAGTTATGTTGCATACGCAACAAGATAAGAAATATCACTATCACCTGACCAAACTGTTTTTACTCTTCTCTGTAAGATAGACATGCGACTTGAAGCCACACAGAAGAGTTTGCGGTGTAGGGAGAGTAGTGATGGGACAGTCAGGTCATATATAAATCAAGAGGTCTGAAAGATACATCTTTCACCGACATCTCGTGGTCAAACTCTTGGTTGCCATTATTTATATGCCCTGTGAAACCTACATATCGATCGAGGAAGTTCCCTAGACTATTTGCTTGTTATTAATATTATTAGGAGCGCTTTGAAAGACTCTTGGTCAAACAAAATAGGTCAATATCTAGAAGAAAGGCAGGTCAGAAGAAAAATACAAATTTTCTCAAAACAAAAACGCATAAAACAAACTTTGGTGGTTTGCAAATAAGACTTGACAGCCCTAAGATAGAATATTTGAAATTAACTAAAAACTAAGGCAAAATATAAGAACTAAGGAATAGTCTTAATTGCTATGCTAGCCAATGGTTCGATAGATAATGCCTCTCTTACGTTCCATGTTATATTTCTTCAGGCTGATAGTTTTTTCTGGTGAATAGAAAAAATTTTCCTTTGACATTACAGCCATGTTTCTTATTATGTCGACAATGCAGTTTCACAGGGCGATATAAATCAATGACCCCAAGAGTTTGGGGACCACGAGATGTCGGTTGAAAGAGGTATCTTTCAGACCTCTTGATTATATATGACCCTGGACTGTACATAGAAAAATTAAATATGACAGATACAAATGAATAGTGAGATTGGATGTGAACAACGGAAGTTCCCCTAAGACAAGGGTCCTATTCCAAAGTAGTAGCTCAAAAACTGAGGTTTATTGACGCAAAATAACACCCGTACTGTATATTACATATTTAAAAATTACACATCTAAGTAAGTGTTATGATAGTGTATGGATTTGTTCCTATAACAATTGCCAGTTTTTTTTTATAATACGTAAAATTCCACCAAAGTATCACAGTGTTGTGACAGCACGAGGTGTTCACTTCAGGAAACTGTTAACCACACAGGAAAAAATTGCTTGGGTCTCTGAATGGGGCTGATCGCAAAATTAGCTAAAAATGAGTGGGCTATATAAAACCGTATGTGTATCAACAGAGGCCATCTCTGTTCGCTGATGGTAGTTATAAAATTAGGGAAACTCACCGCGATATTAGTATTATATTAGTACTTTTAGGGCGCTTTAACGGACAAAGATTATTCGCGCCTCCAAGATATTAAGTTGACTATGTTATGAATGTTAAAATACGGTTAATAAGGTCAAATGTGTTTTCTCAAATCATTGTCATGAAATGAATTGCCAAGGTCGATATATTTTGACGACAGCCAAATCGGGAAAAGGTTATACATTGCTAAAGTTGTCATATGTAAAAAAAAATGCCAAATATACCAATCATAATCATAATCAGGGTAGCATAGCAAGTCAACATGTTAATGGATTTTTTTTGAAAACTGTCATAGGTTGTCGATCAGATTGCTAAGGTCAAGAAATGTGATAAGTTTTTCACTGTTTTTTATAAGACAAAAAGTTCTTCATATGATAGATTTAAATTCAATTGGAGGCTCAACCCATATACTTAGAGCAGCAGTCAACAAAATGGATGAACGGATAGCAACGCATCACACAATGTCGCAAAATCGGAGCAATATTATCTCTGGTAAAAAGATAGTCATGGGTGAAGTGTGTGTGTTCGCCCAATTCGCTACTCGAGCCAATACAACCTCCTTACGACGAGAAAGTATGGAAGAAGGGGGTCGCACCTTCAGTGGAAAAAGACAGGGGCAATCACCACAACGCAGTATTATTCTGCAAAGCATTCCAACATCCTGACCTAATTTCAACATTATGCGTTCTTGAACCCATTAGTGGACATCAGAACAGGTATACGAGGGTCAAAATAGTAGCAGGCTTTTCGAGTTGCAGCCCTTGGACTGCCAAGTCAGCCTCATCGTTAGACCAGAGATACCTACATGAGAGGACCCAGAGAACATGATTTTGTAGCCTCTTGCATGAAGTTCTCCATGAAGAAAGAATGCAATACTAAATGGGGGGTAGAGACACATGACGTGGAGTACCTTTTTTTGAAGTGCCACTTAAACTATCTGAACATACCATGAAGCTTCACATCTTTGTTTCATATATATTTCCAAAGTTCTCGCTATGTGCATTACAGTTTCAGCAGTAAAAAACAGAAACACATGTCATGAAGTTGAAACCAACACTACTCGCCGCCACAATAGTAGCGCAACCAACCTCAAGCCAGTTTTAGATCCATCAGGTGAAAATGAATTTAAAGGTACGGTATTCCGTGAAAAAGCCTTGAACAATAATTTTGAAAATTAATTGATGTTGTAGGACATTATATCGGCAAAGGTTGACAACGAATTTTCAGATTCCGGAAGTAGCCATTGAGGGTTTTGGCTCAAAACAAAATCTCAATAGATTGGGGTACATCAAAATTTAAAATTCTAAAAAGATGTCTACACACGTAGGTCCTACTGAAAAGGGGTCGCCAATGGTTTGGTATCGGAAGTAGTGACGGAACCAAATCTCTCATCAAATAGAGCGTCATGAGATGGTGGTTATGCCCCCATTGGCCAGAGAATCTTTAATACGTATTCTGCCCAACAAGGTAAATCCGTCTTTTGCGAGGGAGGTGCATTCCTGCCTCAGCATACAGGCTGAGGACGAGGCTCGTCCGAAATACACCAGCGCCAGGCAAAAGACCCACTGTGGTGGACAGTATCGTACGAAGTTTCAAGATGGATCACGGGCCGACGAGTAGCCCAACAGGCATTTAGTCCATTACGGACCTAACCAGTGAACCATATATTCGCAAAGACATGTCCTGTCTCCGCACCCATGAAGTGTAATTAAGAACTTTAAGGATATTTAAATTCAACATACAAGCGTTTGCGTATAGTTCTGTGACGGGTATCTCCATTAAGTTAAGTATCAAATCCAAGTCAGGGAAACCGAAAGTGTGGTTTAAATTTCCTAGTTTCACACCGTTTAAGGGTAAGACGTGGAATCTTGTGCATATTCCGAATGCGACCAAAGTTGAATGCATTGTGTTTAAATTGGCCAGAAAAGTTTGTGCCACGTGCTCGGGTCCAATCACCGATGGTCTTTGTTTAATGCAATTGCAGATGTCGTTCGGCCCAACGGAAATGTTGAATGACCCTATAGAAAATCCCCAAGTCGTCGATTGAATAAGTAGGACATGAAGGACTTAGGTAGCACGAGGTGAACTGTTTATGCGATTGCAAACGGGGAACCGAAAAGGACAGATCCTGAGGAACTCCCGTTTGCAGTCATAGGGGTCTGATAAAATGTTTATTATCCATAGTTTAAATTGTTCTATCATGAAAGAAAGTTGCGTATTAACCTGGGCAAGTGACCTTTAAAATTTACTCGTGAAGTGTAATATGGCATAGCGCCACGTTGTGCATATGCTTTCTCTATGTCAAAGAGTTGTGACATGTCCCTAGCCCTATAGGGAGATACCAACAGTGGTCCGGCAGACTCAATGGAGGAGGGGCACCGTGGCGCGACTGCTAGGTGGGTGTTTTCGCGTTTGGGCGCCACTTCGTTCTAAAATAAATTATTGGGAAAGTCGCAAAAGGAACGAAGAAGTTCTACGATACAGAGAAAGGCGTATAGTGTATAATCATAAAGAAGTTAAGTTTATTTGTAAAAGTGAGTCCAGCAAACCTTAAAGGTCGCAGAGGAATAACGTGGAGGGGGGGGGGTGCGTACCCACTTTACAAGAAACTGACAAAAAGAGAGGAATATTAAATAAGCTGAATAATCAATGCAATAAAAGAAACAGTTTCCGTCAAGCTATTACCAAGGGACACTCAAGGTTGCTTAAATAGTTACACAAGTTATACATTATCCACAAATTAGTGGGCCTACTTCGCTTTAGAAAAATATACAGGTTATCACTTCACAATATAAGTGGGCCTCAAAGCTAGAAAAATATACAGGTTAACATTTCACAATTAATAACAATATTACGGACAGTGTAGGCTTAGTATTCAAACTCAAAGGCAATGGACTCAGTTTAGGCTACAGGTCATGCAGTCTAATAGACACAAAAATAGAGGCCACTTGACAGGAATTATCGGCAAATCTTAGGCCTAAAGAATTGTAAAGTCTTAGCTTCTTTCCAAGCTCTACTGGGCCTCGAACCTGGACCCAAAGGCAGTATTAACGGTTAGGAATATTTATATTTACAATATAATTACATTACACCCACCTCAAATATTCCTCAGGCTCCTAGGCCTACTGTAGCTCGGAACATTATCCTGAACTTACATCAAGTTGGAGCCACTCGTAGGCCTAGATCGGCGTCTGGAACCCCAGAGATCCCTTCTATACCGTTACCCTGTATAGGGTTCATCGCAACACGAACAAGCGTAAGAAACTGGGACACTGTCAGCCTTCTGACGTCCCTGGTACAACAATTGTTGGTCTGTCCGAACAAAGGAGAATAGTAAGAACTGTCATATGGTAGCAGCTGATATGTAAATGCTAGAGCTACACTACCAGTACTACTAGCTTGACGCGCTTCATATGGAGAACTAAAACACCCTAATAAATAGTAACCTGTCATATGGAGCAGCTAGACAGTAAATGCTTTAGCTACACTGCTCTGCTTCAACACCAGTCATAGGACTAAAAACTTTTAGGACAGATGGGCACACTTTGACCCCCCCCAAAGGGGCTACGGTCTTGAGCGTAGCAAAAGGAATCAAATGTTCGTCTAGTACATAGTTACTAGGAGGAGAAGCCCGGGGGTGAGATGTTATCAGGCAAAAGCCCTGATAACTAGTTGGAGAAATTCTAGATAAAGGTCATAAAGGGGTTTGTAGGGCCTAGGCTTAAGGACTATTCTGGCCTACAGATTTATAGTTTCAAATAAACACATCCACAAATGTCACGGGATACATACACCACAGCCTGAAGCTCGACACGTGAGAAGAAACCTTGGTCCCCAACTATGGTTACATGGTAGGCCCTAAGCTGTCTGGTTGGGTCGGCTTTGGCCCTAGGATTGCCTATCGTTTCTTCACCTTCTGGAATCGCCGGGCGCTGAGGTTGAAAAACCTGGGGTAGCCTAGCCTATCCGCTCTTCTTATGGCAAGTTTGTGCGATATATTAAGGAATATTTTTCCTCCTCAGTTTGTAGAATATTTTTCAGAAAGATTATATTAAACAGATGTGAAGTTTGAGCAATGGGTATAGGAATTTCCCTCATGGCCACACTGATACAAATATGTACTGCCAAATCCCTCCATAGTGTATTAAAGACCAAATACTTAAACAAAAACAGAACAAACGCGTAGAAATACTCGTGGAAGTTTCCTTGAAATGGAAATTGATACGTTTTCTTGCACGCCAGAATAAAACTATAAAACAAATGTTATTTTTTTAAAAAGATTTACCAGATTACATTTTAGTCGACACAATCCGGGCATAGTTAAACATGGATACACTGTTGATAACAGCGTAACGTAAAATTAACTCAGTTTTTACAAACAAAAACAGTTTGGGACTGTTCCGGTACCAGCGACAGAACCGTTGGTCTACCAAAAGACTGGTGAGAGTTTCAAACCAAACCCTCAAGACCTTTAGCGATGTCATTTTAAGCGCTCTGGTGACATACTTCTCAGGTTTGGAAGGACAAAGCATTGTGAGTATGATCTAACAATTGCACACAGCCTCAAAATGACAGAAGTACAAAACGCCCAATAGTAAAAATCGTGCCCCCACTTACAACTTAAAATGTTACAATGTTCCTTTAGTAAAAAAAAAGATCATTTTTTGGGCCCAGTATGTTTATGCAACACTTGCACTGCCTTGTTGTTCACAGCCATCCTGGTACTATTTGTGCACTTTAACGTCATTGTTTATGCTCTCACCGCCATCCTAATACTTTTGTATCAATTTCTGGGTGTTGAAAAGGACGCTTTGTTTCTTGTTTTCAACCAATGTTTAATATCATACGGAAATTACTTACGCCTCGGCCATTCGTATGAGTCTAGTGTTATCTCGGTTTAACTTTCGAATAAGTTATTAATAAATACAGTGTTTTTACTTGTGATTTTCCATTCAAAGTCGGGTGTTATGTGTCCGTGGATCGCTGCTGAACTAGGGCTTCATTTACAGTCCACTCATTTGTATCTTTAAACATGGTCCTCCATTCACTCCAGGGTTTCATTTTCATCTTCATGTATTACCATCAATCTCTTGCCCCAACACAAAACGTCTTGGAGTTTGGTAGCGCAGATGTAAGGAAATGAAGCTAGGCATGCGAGATATTGCTAAACAACCGAACCTCCACTTTATTCGGCCAGATAGAAAACGAACATCCTCTCCAGCTGCAGCTCGACTGTTTTGAAAGCCAGTTTTGCCACGGAAAGACGTCTCCAAGCGGACGTCGCTACGACACTAAAAGACAAAATATTTTTGCTTTCTCTCTTATGCAAAGTCCCAAGGTTTATAAATTAATGAAATTAACCTTGCTCTTCAGCTCCACGGACATAAAACCACAGTAATAAATTAAAAAATTCCTTTCTTCCAGGTATAAATTGCGCAGACATTCAACATTTAAAAGAAATGGTTCAAAATATGACTGATTCCAACAGGGTTTTGTTTTATTCTTTTCGATGAGGTTGCACTTAGTTCGAGTATTTTACTATCGAGAAGTTGGACAAGATCATTGGATCTTGAGGATTACGGGGACAGTCAGGGTTAGAACATCGGCCACTGCAAATAATGCTCTTGTTTTCAAGGTCCGTGGGATGCGTAAAAAGTGGAAGCAACCAGTTGCTTACTAATTTTGCTAAGATGGGCACAAAAAACAGATGTGTACATAAAATAATACATGAAGTTAATTGATTGCATTGCAGGAGACTGGTTCTCCATGTACCGCCACCATCTGTGATCAAGGCCGACTAACAGGGGCCTCTGCCTGGTGGGGAGTACCTGTGCAGATAGTCCCTCTACGTATACAGATACAGCTTCCGGAACATGGAAAGTTCTTTAAGCTAACGGAGGATGACATTGTAGTGATCTACGACCCCACCCCACCCACCATTTGTTAAAAACCTCTGCGAAATGCATGATAAGTTACGATGTTGAACACATTCCATTGTGAGTATGTGCGTAACAGAACAAGAAACGTCTCCTAAAACTTGGATTTCGTATCGCACTCTAAAGTGTGGCCCCGTGCCAAGAAAAAAACCCCTTCGCACTTCATACTAAGCGATGGTTAGGCCAATGGGCATCACTGGCCCTTTACCAGAGTGGCATTTCGGAACAACATCCCGTATGTCGGGTTAGACGTGTTGGTTCCAAAACGATACAAACGTTTTGTCCATGAAGTAATGAAGCGAGGACCAATGCAGGGACAACTGTGTCTTCTGCAACACCTCGATAGTGAGGGAACTTGCCAGAACAAGGTCGAGATGCACGCAGCACAGCACGTTTCAAGATCGTGCCAAATTTATATCTGCCAGGCTCTTCACTATTCCACATTATGTATATGAACAAGGTATGGAAACATTTAAATTACATTAATCGTTACTGTCTTGTGGACGCACTCGCCGGTTCCTCAAGACTGGCCGAAGAATATATCTTACTATTCATTTACTACTCCAAGCATGATGATGGATGAGCAATAGCGTCCCCGTTATGAATTATATGAGTAGGGTTCGGAGCACAAAACCGAATTGGTATTATGGCATGCATATTAATTTATGTGTTGGGCAATAACAATAGTAAATATAATTAATTATAATCGAGCCCAATTTCACAAACTAAGTCGGGTAGGGGGTGGAAGGTTTCCAAACATCCTCAAAGGCTTCAGCCTGACGCTTCTCCACATCATCTTTCCCTTCCTCTGCATCATCTACTTCATTTCCTTCCTCCTACAATGTCTTCCTTCATCAGGGACCTTCCACCATTTTTTACCATACTTTTCGTTTTCCCAAAATCTTTCCTGGTTCATCCTTTCCCTAGAAGCCATTTTTTCTTTCAAATCCATGCTATAACTTTTTCCCATCTCAGTTCTGGGCCGCCATCTTTTCCTGTCGTTTTCCTGCGGTCTTGTTCATATGCATCGCAGAATCCTGTGTCCATAATAAATAAATTAATCTAATTAATAAAAAACAAATTGTATTAAGAGTCACCTACTCAGTTATATAACTGATTTCAGGGGGGACAGTAAATTAAAGCGACCAAGCCAAACCCGTGGGCCTGACGCAATCGACGATAGTGAGCGATAAACAACCAAAGATCGACATTTATAATAGGAAATATAACAATCAGTGGTATGGACAGTGCGAACACCTTTGCATCTTCTTGTGTGTCCCAAACCCAAATCCTTAGCTTTGTGCTTCTCACTGCATTACACTCCGTAAAACATTTCATTTCTGCAGCTTGAAATGAAAAATTGAAATAATTAAATGTAATACACTATACAACAACAACAAAAAAGCACAGAAACCAGCATCCACTATAGGTGTGTCAAAACTCTAATTCTCGCAACTAAAAGAAGCAAACACCGACCAAACACAAAAACTGCAAACTGTGCGGACGGAATAGACGAAGAAACAACACTGAGACCACAAACGCTTTACTAGCAACAAAAACCTTTCAGTCTCGACAGACACAGACATTCTTTCAAGAAAACAGCCGTTTAACTGAACACATGCAGCAGAAACAGAAACCAAACGCCATGTGATGTGGATGTCCGAACAGGATCGGAAAAAGAGGCGGAAAAAAAAAGCACAGACAGAACCGTTGTCAAGGCTTAATCTCACATTGAACAGAACCTAGAACTGTATGAACATCAACACCTCAGAGCGCCCGGACGGAACAGACCGGGGAGCACAACACTGAGATGACGAAGCAGGGCAGAATAAAGTGAGAACAAAACCTTTCAGTCTTGTGTGTGGACCGAACAGACAACCTCCTGAAGTTAACAACATTGAAACAGAACCTTGTGAGGATCACAACGGCCAAAACTTAGCTGAAACAAAAACACGCAGCAGAAAGACGAAGCACTCTCACACCGACCAAACATAAACCCACGGGCTATATGGGACGGAACAAACGGGCCCATCACCGAGATAAACAGGCACTTGACTGACAAGCAATACAGAAAAGGAGAGTAAAAGAAAACCTTTCAGTCTGGACAGAACAGACATTCTCGTAACGTAACACACATAAAACAAAACACATATCAAGTATAGTAACAGAAGCCAATACTTGTACTGGGAGACCGAACAGAACAGATCGAAGAGCGGAGACCCAAAACACGTCACCGACTGCGACAAGAACAACTAACCGACTGCGAGACTGCTGTGCACGCTGTGTGACTGTAGCTTGTGTAGAGGCAGTCAAAAGGTGCGGTGGCGGCGAGGTCATATCGATGTTGACGTCAAGTGCATGGAAATTATTTCAAAACGGTTATGACACTAGCACATGATCTCCAAGATGTATAAAAATTGATTGCGAGGCTATATTAAAAGTGTAGTGAAGGTTCCAATCGCGCCGATACTATATTTTCGCAGATTTTGCCATATCTCACGCTATAGTGATGACATGAGATGAGGAGCCTTACCTGAAAAGCAGGACAGATAAAGAGGAACAGGGGACAGGCAACCCCAATATGGCAAGAGCAATTAAGGAAGTTCCGTTGTCCTGAGAGCATGCGAAATGGATGGGTGGCTGACTTGCCTTCAATTGGCTGGCCAGCTGGGTGGTGACACACCTTAAACATCTCGGCATCGGCGTGAGGACGAGACTGGGTCCAGAGGCGAAGCATTGGGCGGCCCGTATGTACACCTGTCTAGCTTCCAGGACTAAGGGTAGGCCAGTGGCGAAATGAATTGCACTACAGGGGTAAACCGTGCTCTGCTCGCGGACCTGTTTCACTTCACAGCTACTCGTGGGGACAAATTATGATACTGATAAAACTAAAACAAAAACAAACCTCAAAATACTCGGAAAGGACAAGCCGGGCCCCGAAGGGCGCCTTTTTAGGGGGGGGGAAGGGGAAAAGAATGTTTTCAATAAAAAATTTTAACATCATGAAGGAGAAATCGACCTACAAATTTAATACTGCTAGAGCGCTGTTTACCTAATGAGCTGTTATGTATTGTATTGTGTTTACTTTGCAGCAAAATATTTACAAATTACTTGCTAGTGAGTTACACTTTTCCTCAGTAGATCTGGCTACAAGGTTATTGTAAAATTGTGATGTCCAGGTGGATGGTATGCAAGTAGTTCCAGAAGATTTGCAACGACCCTACCTCGAGTAACAAGAGTTGGACGTCTCTAGGAAACGTCGATAAACCTCTTTTCTCGACTTAGAATGATGCTACACTGATTTATTCTGCTTGATGAATACTGAAGACAAACGCGTCACGGACAGAGGAGTGATGCATAAGTAACCAAACACTGCACTCCGAAATGTAGCAGAGAATAACTATATTATTCTTACGTGCAGATTAGTGTGCTGCAGGTAGATTGTAGGAAGGAGTAGGAAGGAAGCTCAGTCATTGAAAGATCAACTATGTTATTTCCTATACTACCTAGTCAAGCATTTAATTTACAAATTCATGGACACAAAACAATCCAGAAGAAATCCACTGTTGTGTTGTGGCCATGCGGGGCTACAGGTGGGGCAAACCCATCCCTGAGCCACCTCCAAACCCACTCATCGAGGTCATTGCTGCGCATGTGACCCACTTTGTAGAAACAAACTCAAGACAGCGACACTCTTTGGGTTACGCAAGCTCTCTACTCTACTCTACTCCCTCTTGGCAATGAGGCTGGCTGTTCCAATGCAGTAAAGGCACAACGATCCGAAACGTCCATTTTAGAGCCATCAGTGAAAATGCAGCTATAGTCATTTAATTTTATTTTCAGGTATTTTAATTGATTTTACTTTAACTACCGTACTGACGTATTACAATTAAATTTAAACGTATCGTAGATCAGCTAGTTCTCTTTAATTAATTGGATATTTCTTAACGTCTCATATTTATGCAACTTGGCTAATCGAGACGAAGGGAGGGACGTAAGGGATGACGCGGGGGGACAAGGGATGGACAGGCCAGTGCTGGTCAGAACCAGCCACAAGCATATGGGGAAGGCAGGGGTTCCCCCACGTCGTGGTCGTCTCCGTCCGTGTTGTCATTGTCGTCGCCGTCGGGGAGGTAGTCAAAGGGAAGGCTAAAGTTCGCCGACGACGACCCATCTTCATAATCCTTCTTCATAAAGATGTAGGCGCCAAAGTGGAAACCGAATCATTATTTTAATTAAAGTTTTACCACATTATCCTGCAGTTTTGTACTATTCGATACGATAGACTCGAGAAAAGTGTAATGTAAATAACTAAACACACCTATTTTGTGCAGGGTCATCTGCAATGAAATTGTACTTCAATTCAACACTAATGAAATATTGATTGATTGGATATTGCTTATCATATATATGCAACTTGGCTAATAGAGACGAAGGGAGGGACGTAAGGGAGGACGCGGGGAGACAAGGGGAGGACAGGCCTGTGCTGGTCAGAACAAAATGTTATATCTTTAGTGACGACAGGCCTTCATAATCTTTGCGTTTCTTTGTTAAAAAATATATTTCTGCTAGTTACGAAAGAACACCTGAGCTAATTTTATTGGGGGGTCAGTGAAATTGAAGTCTTCGCTTTGCTCATCTTAATATTAGTCGTTAATACGATGCATACTCACAACTCACATGATTATGGATCATATCAGTACTAACTAGTTCTGTTTTGGGGATTATGCATGCACAATCGTATTGGCTCAATGTTGATTTTAATTATTTCCTGTCTTTTTAGTGTGTGTGTGTGTTTACGCATTCTTATTTCACAATATTTGTTTATATACGAATCTCATTATTTTCTTCACATGTATGTTGTAACCTTTCAGTCCGACAAACAGCATTCTCTTCAAGAAAACAGCGTTTTAAATGAACACATGCGCGAAACAGAACCAACGCCATGTATGGATCCAAACAGGATGGGAAAACTAAGAGGGGAAAAAACACAGCCAAAAACCGTGTCAAGGCTCTAATTCACTTTTGAACAAAACCCTAGCACTTTTAACGCACACCTCGGCTGCACGGAGGAAAGAGGGAGCATAACCTGAATGACGAAGCAGGGGAGAATAAAGGAAACTAAACCTTTTATTGGGCCGAACAGCAAACCCCCTGAAGTTAACAAACATTGAACAGAACTTTGAGGCACAACGGCAAAACTTGCTGAAAAAAAACCCAGCAGAAAAAAAGAGCACTTACACTGACCAAAATAAATCCCCCGGGGTTATGGGCGGAACAAAGGGCCCCTCACCGAGGGAAAAGGCACTTACTGACAAGCAATACAGAAAAGGGGAGGGAAAAAAAACTTTCAGTCTGGACAGAACAGACATCCTCGTAACGGTAACACACATAAAACAAAACACATTCAGTAGTAACAGAAGCCAATTACTTGTACTGTGGAGACCGAACAAGAACAGATCGAAGAGCGGAGACCAAACACGTCCGCCTCCGACAAGAACAACTAACCGACTGCGAGACTGCTGCTGCGCTGTGTGTACTGTAGCTTGTGTAAATGGCAGTCAAAAGGTGCGGGGCGGCGAGGTCATATCGATGTTGCACGTCAAGTGCATGGAAATTATTCGAAATCGTTTTATGACACTAGCACATGATCTCCAAGACGTATAAAAATTGATTGCGAGCTATATTTAAAAGTGTAGTGTGGTTCATCGCGACGATACTATATTTTCGCAGATTTTGCCATATCTCACGCTATAATTGATGACACTGAGATGAGGAGGGACCGCTTCCCTGAAAAGCAGGACAGATTAAAGAGGAACAGGGGACAGGCAACCCCAATATGGCAAGAGCAATTAAGGAAGTCGTGTTCTGAGAGCATGATAAACTGGACTGGGTGGCTGACTTGCCTTAATTGGCTGGCCAGCTGGGTGGTGACACCCTTAAACATCCCGGCATCGGCCGTGAGACGAGAACTGGGTCCAGAGGTCGAAGCATTGGGCGACCGTATGCTACACCTGTCTAGCTTCCAGGACTAAGGGTAGGCCAGTGGCGAAATGAATGCCTTATCGGGTAACTGTGCTCTGCTCGGCGGACCTGTTTACTTCACAGCTACTCGTGGGACAAATTATGAATACTGATAAAACTAAAACAAAAAACAACCTCAAAATACTCGGAAAGGGGGGGAAAGATACTACCCCCCACAAGCCTAAAAAATGAATTGGAAAAATATTTGGTGCTATGAAGAATAACGGATACTCAAATGACTAGTTAAAAAAGACTATTTTTCCACAAGATATTATCAAACCTGACATGAATAAAGACATTGAGGTAGTTAAACCTAGAATTTATAAAACGGTCTGCATGCATGAAGCGGGTGCGTCCACCCCTGACGCCCGACCAGTCTCGCCAGCCGACCACCCACCCAGCGACTGTGCCAGACGCCGGCCCAGTCAGCTCCAGACAGCCCCCCTTCCACTCAAGCTGCAGAATAAATTCTCAGCGCTAGCCAAGCAGGGCTACTCTTCTCAGCCGGGCCCGTCGCACGAGGATTTGACGATCGCCGACGCCATGGAGGGCGTCGACATCACCTCCCCCCTCCCCAAACGGGTGCGCGGCCCGTCCATTATGGTTTACGAGTTTAACCGCTACGCCGACGTACTGAGTGCGTCAAACCACTCGTGTCTCGGAGTTAAAAATCAACGGAACTGATGTTTTTTAGGGCGCGACTCTCGGGAGCGGCCTTATAGGTTTGCCAAAGTTGTGGGGATATGTTTGGGTTTCTCAATAATATACACTAGAACCGTGGATGTTTATGATTAACTTTATTAATTTGAGATAAAATTTCCTGCCATGATGGTACACCAAGACCCTCCCCGCCTGTGAACATAAGGTACCACCGGTGGGGGATAATTAAAACAAGAATACTCATGACATCTCTCTTTTCAAGTTTTTTAAAAAATTTTACACAGGAATCAAATAACATAAATATAATTAAAAATTGAGTAAGCAACGTTAGATTATTATTATAGTTTATAGTCTTTATTTTAACTGGCATCTCCTGGCCCGTCTCTCATCCGGGCCATGGGCTGACGCTGATCATCATTCTGAGGGACAAAGCATTTAGGGAGCCTGGAAAAATCAAACTTTTATTTGTAAAGATTGTTTTGGGACGGATCAAAGGAGGTTTATTTTGGATCGGTTATTATGGGGGGTTCAAATGGATAAATTTTCGGGTTAAATTTCAGGAGGGGGATTAGCGAAGCTTCGGGTCTCGTCTGTTACGCCTGAGATGCATTTCCTCCGTCGTCACAATGTAGGACCTGGGTGAGTCATGGATCCTGTTGACAAGGGTTTTCACCCTTTTTCCGTTCTTCGTCCCATAACACTGTTGCCTTCTTCTAGAGGTTGAAGGGGTGTGCGTTTCGATCAAAATACCCCTTCGAACTTTTTGGCCGGTCCAGTAAGCACTTTTGTACCATGCTGGTTTTACGACTTGGGGAAACCCAAAAAGACTCTTCACTACGGAAGCTTTTTTCGTAGCTTCGATCATTAAAAGCTGCCGGGACTATTAAAAAATTGATCGGTGTGTTCCGATTCCAAAAATGTTTTTAATGTTGTTTGTCTTCTTCCGCTTTCTAAAACTGCGTTTTGCAATCGCACTCTCCCACCATCCGTTTGATGAGGTTTTCGGAGGTTGATGTTTGGGAAAATCCCTATTTGTCCCCATTCCCTAAATTTAGACTATTGTAAGGATGTTATCCGCTTAAAGGATTTGGGGAATACCATGTCTAAAAACACCCCCTTCAGTGCTTTATGACATCGCTGGCCTTTACCTTGCGATGTTCTACCCCCCCCCCACCGAGTAATAGTAAATTATAAAATATGATTTACCTTAAATTCCCAGAATGTCAGAACTAGTTTCGCCAGGTTTTTCAGGAAGGGAAATGTGGTTGAGTTTTTCCTTGCAATTCTGTTTGGAATTTTTCAAAATAGAATTTTTTGCCAATTTTTCAATTTGCGGGGCCCAAACCGGGCCCAGAAAAAGTACTAAAACGAGCTTCATTTGCTTTTTTTCAATGCCTGGTGTCCCTGGGATTGCGCAAGCATCTTCTGGCATTTCCACTGGAACTAAAAAAAAACCGTTCACCTGCGAATATGCCCTTGATACTGATATCTCACTACGATTTTCCAGAATGTCTGGCATGAATACTCCATCCTGGTGTAACGGGGCCCAAACCCCATCTTGATGGTATCTTCAACATTGCAATTTTTCACCTTGGTGTGGCACTGCGGTTTCTTCTTGCTTTTTCGGACTTACGAAAGATCTGGAAACAGAATGTACAATCAACTCTCCGGGGGGTCTTAACTGGGTCTTTTAAAAACGCCCCAAAACGTATCAGCCAAGAATAAATATTTTCCCGGAACATTTTACATTTATTTTGTAGCGCAAAGTTTTAACACATTCTTTTAAGTCTGTGGGGACTTGTTTATTTCTTTCTTTAGAATTTACTCCAAGGGTTTTTGGTCAATGTATTTACCCCAAAACCATACGATATTTGGTTAAAACGCTCTAAGGGGAAGACTATGTTAATACTCTTTTTCAATTGGGCCCACCCTTTTTTTCCCTTTCCGTTAGAGTTCTCGAGCTTCTACCGGGGGGCCCCTTGAATTAAACATGCTCCCAGTCCGTCTTTGGAGCATCTGTTTGTAGAGTTATGGCTTGTCACATCGAAAAAATTTAAAATGTGCTGCCCGTTAAATTTTTTTTTAGCATCACAAAAGCTCTTTTTCCCGTGGCATCCCATAACCCCTCAGTTCCTCTTTAAAAAGCAAACGTAATGGAGCTGTTGTTCGACAGCTTTGGGATGAAATTTAGACAGATGGTTACCATACCCCGGAACCTCCTCAATTCTTCCTGTTGGACGGACTCCCTCTTTTCAAGGGGCCCGGGTGCGCTCTTCGTCCGTTTTAATCCAAGGTCGTTATTTTGTTCCAAGATATTTCACTGATTTTACTCTAAAATGGAAAATTTTCTGGTGAATTTAGTTGTATCTTGACTTCCTTGAACTATCTAAGACCCTTTTTGTGCTCCTGATTGTTTCAATGCATGATCAAATCGTCAAATACTACTTGGACCCAGGTATGTCTCCGAAAATCGACGACTTTTTTTTGAAAAAATTTCGGGGGAGATTTTATACCCCTAGGGTAAAGCCTAAATTTATAGCCCCGAATGGACTTTGGAAAGGCAAAGGTTGGGGCTTGGCCCCGTCAATTTTATTTTAAAAAACCCCCGTCTCATGTCTAACGTTTAGAAATATTTCATGCCAGTCAATTACTAGCAACATCTTCGCTTGGGGATTTTAGTGCTCCCAGGGTTCGATTAAATCCGACGGGTCGAGGCTAAACTTTTTCTTTCCATTTTTTTTTTCAGTTAACGGACTGTTTACCCAAAACTTTTGGTGTTTTTACCTTTTCTAAACCTCTGCTTTCCCCTAACTTACCAATGCCCTTTTAATTTGGTTGCCCCG
The DNA here is from genome assembly GCA_024449915.1 of Sweltsa coloradensis. Taxonomy (NCBI): domain Eukaryota; kingdom Metazoa; phylum Arthropoda; class Insecta; order Plecoptera; family Chloroperlidae; genus Sweltsa; species Sweltsa coloradensis. The sequence goes on from JAMZAV010014068.1 coordinate 24,152, forward strand.
ACCAAAAAGGGAAATTTCCGCGGTGCATGTATGATGGCTGAATGTAGGATCAATTTCAATATATGCCCCCTGGTACAGCTCCAAGGGCCCTTGAAGCATCTTTTATTTGTCAACCCAAAATTTTCTTTTTCATTATGCATACATACACTGTTGTTCTTCTAATGAAACCTAAATCAATACAGCTTTTCAGATAAGTAAAGGTTTACTATCACTTCTGTGACTATGAAGTCAAGGCTAAATCTTTATTTTTATGTTTAAAGCTTAACTGAACTTTCCCCACGGGTTTTAATTTTTAAAATTGCCAAAAGCATCAATACTGTGGAAATACTTGCAGCGGAGCTCCTTTAGGCAAGCTATTGATCTCTTTAATGGGAGTACATTTACTTTAGCACCCTTCAAGCTTAAACTTGATTAAAATTTCCATCACTAAAAAAGGACTTGTCCAAAACATCTTCAATTAAGGGAAAGACTGTAGACACGGTGGACTCCGACTTTCCCCCTTTTTCCCTCGAAAAATACTCACGGTGAGGTAAAATTCTAATTTTCCCTTTTCCTGTGGGTCTTATCTTTAATAACTTTAAAATTTTAATAAAATGTCCCTTTCCTTTGCAGTTTTGACACTCTTATTATATGCTGGGCAGCTCCTTGGCTTGTGCCTCAAGCCACAACGCTTACAATCATATTCTAAGATTGCTTTAGGGCTAGACCTCTGAGGCCCTCTACTAGAATCACCCTCATGCACATTGTAAAATGATTTGCCTTGGCCTACCTTCTTATCACGCACTGCATGTATTTCTTGAACCTTCTCTTGTAGGATCTTTACATGTTGTTTGCTAATTTCATTGGACCTACATAGATGAACAGCCCTTTCTAATGTTATGTCCTCATCTTCAAGAAGACGTTCTTGAAGCTTCTTGTTGCTTATGCCGAAGATTATTCGGTCACGAATTAAACTGTCTTTTTGATCACCAAAGTTACACGTACCTGCTCTTGTTTTCAACTCTGTTAAAAAAACTATCAAAGGATTCATCCTCCCTTTGTAGAACGTTGGCGAAGTTAAATCTTTCTACCACTATTTTCTTTTTCGGAAGACAATACCCCTCAAATTTGGAGATAACTACCCCAAATTGGGCAGCTGTTTCCCCTTCGTTGTAAGTGAAATTATCAAAAATATCTTGTGCATCATCACCTAACAGGTTGATAAGCATAGCAACTTTTTGTTCGTCCGGTTTTTCGTTGAAGCCTGTTGCCATCATATAAACTTCGAACTGCTTCCTCCACTTGGACCAATTTACACTCAGATTCCCTTTTAATTGGAGAACCTGGGGTTTGTTGAAGTCTGTCATCTTGATGTCGAGATTTCCTATGTTTATCCGACTTAGGCCTGCTTGTAACTCATCACGCTGCGTCGAGATTTCCTATGTTTATCCGACTTAACCTCACTTTTCAAAGTGTGCTATTTACTAAAAATACGTTCCATCACGGAAATACGTGTTTTATATATCAAAAGATTCGTTATTTAGTTTCTGACACCATGATATGATTGGTTCTCAATAAGATACACTAGAACCGTGGATGGATAAAACTTTATTAATTTGAGATACAACTCCCTGCCATGATGGCTACACACAAGAGGCCGTGCTCACCGCCTGTCAACATAAGGTACCGCCGGTGGGCGGGATAATTCAAACACATGAATACTCATGACAGTGTGTACATTTGGAGCGCGCCAAGACCTATGCATTTATTTGAGGTAGAAGATATTAACCAATGTCAACGAAACTTTACAATCATGATTCCAAAAGAACACTGCATCACTCCTTAAAATTTCATACTGTTTTGAGGGGCGTAAGTGTTCCTAAATGCAAGTTTAGTCAGCCGTAAAATTTTGACATTTTACACATTGCGATAGTTTTTCATCAAAAGAACGTTATCAATTTTGCGTTATCACAACGAAACTCAAATACGCATCGCCTCGATAGTTTGGTAATAGAATACTACCAAATAAATTTTCCTGGCGGTATTAGTTGCGAATCCACGTTTTACATAAAATATTCAGATTACGAAATCAAAATATTTGTGTATATACATTTAGCCAAATTTTACGATGATATTGCCAAATTATTCCAAAATGCAGGGTGAATGCGATTAGTCATGTCCAAACAGTTGTGTATAGTGCCAAAAAACAGTTAGTTTCATTCAATAGTTCATCAAGGGTGTCCAATCAAATTATGTTTTGGAGCACGTTTTTATCTTGTAGAGATTTTTTATTTTTTTTTATGAGAAGATTGAAACATACGTTAACGTCCTTTGCATGGTGGTTTTTACTTTTTTTCTAAGGGTATACTGCTGACGCGGAGTGTTTACCCATAAAATATCCTACGCTCGCACCGTTCACCACCAGAAAGAAAGCTAAACTTATAATTTATTTTTGAAGCACTTGCTAGATGTGGCCTTTTCAACACGTTTCTAAATAATAAGACAATACGAAATAATCACGCGATAACCAGAGACGTGTTATGCATCAACAATCCATATTGCTTCTAAGAGACTACGCCTGCAGAGACACTCGAGTTAGTTTTCTACAGTTTTTTTTGTATGTGATAACTTTTATTTGTTTTTCAATATTTTGATTTCTCAAAGTTTTTTTATCGTACTGAAAAGTTAATGTTTTATTGTCGGTTGAAGTTCCAAGTACATTATAATATGTATGCCTTTTGTAATTGATCGCGCCCTACAGTAAACGGCAGGAGGCCATTTACAGAGAAAAATCTTAACCCAATGATGTATTAATCGTGTTATGAAATAAATTCACATTATGTTTTTTGGGTAATCGTATCAGCTCGCATCATATTTTTGTTTTCATAAGTGTTTCCTGACAATTGAAAGTTTCTTATATTTTACCGCACTGATATTTTGAGGGGGTACAGTGTTTCCTTTAATTCTTATTTTGTTCAAATTCATTCGAGAAAAATTTAGTTTAATTACTCCGCTTTCTTTGGATTAGTAAGTTTTTTTTTACCAGATAGGAACATGCGGCGGAAAGTACCGGCGCGAGAAGGCACTGCAAGAGGTCGCGCCAGCGACCTCTTGTTATCTCTGCAAGTTCGTTCGGTTGAAGACCGAGCGTCTTGACCTTGATGTTGGCTGGTAGCTGGCCCCCATTGTTAGAGACTAAATTTGGGTTCTCCTCATTTGATCCCATAGTACCTTAGATAAGGCGGTGTCGTGATTATAAATAATGAATAGTCACACTTTAAAAAAAAAAAAAAAAAACTCTTGGGTATGTAACTGTGAGAGACATCGCGGCCGTTTTGAAAACCTGCAAGCTTCTCAACGGCCTGTGTAAAGACCAGATCTTGTGGTTTAATTATGTTAACAGGGTGTTTTACCCCATGGCCTGGAGCAACCAGACCAATTGGTGTGTGCAGTATCAGAGGAGTCAAACAACTTTAATACATTCCCTTCTAATTATTTTGAATTTTTACAATGGCAAGAAGGCTTGCAGGACCTTTGAGGTGCAATACACCATCCTACTACAATTCACGAGTAGGCAAAGCAATTTTGCGAATGGCAGGTTCATCGGTATCCAGGAAGGTTAATGGGATAAGAATTTTGGGAAAAACCCTCACCAACCTGTTACTTTGGTGATCCAACAGGCCCTACCAAATTGCCAGCCATGCGGCAAAAGGTTTAATTACCTACACTTTTACACATACAAAAGATTGCTACTTTTTATTAGAAACTACTTTTGAGCAACTGCCTTATGAAAGGGAAACCGTATCCTTATACACATTTAGTTAGTTAGTTATTAGGGTTTAAGGGGCACACAACACTAAGGTTATTAGTGCCCGTGTTCTCTTTTAAAGTGATGTGCTTTTTTTTAAATTCTATTATACAGCTTTGTTGATTTCAGATTTTTTAAAAACATTGGTTATATTCTCAGTTTTATCCGATAAAATTTCTTTAAATTAGGTTTTAGTTTAAAATCATCATCCATCATCATTAAGGAACTTTATTCAACAGGGATTATAATTTCCATTTTCATGCCCCTTTGTCTGAAAACATACTACACAAACTAAAAGATGATACATTTTAAAAAGCAAAGATGCTGGGAACGTAATGAAAGTAACGGGGAAATGGGAAAGATGATCAAAATGTTACTGTAAAAATTGCATTTGATTTAAAGGCATTAATTCAAAATGGACGAAGTATTTTTTTAATACAAGAAGGTGTACAAAAAATAAGAATGCCGACTTTTTGGAAACCCTTTGGGATGAGGCCTATACCCTATAAAACCGGTTTTGTTTTGACGCGCGCCTGAGGGCATGTGACGGGGGTGGATGGGGACCTGCTGAGCTGACCGAGACGGCCGGCGAGGGTAGACACTCGGTTAGAACACGGTGTTGTATTTAGTAGGGGTTTACATTCTGTGTGGATGAAGTTTTTGGCAGATTTGTTCTAGCACAGTGACAGCTCTACAAGTTTGTATGTACTAGGAAAACGCTAAAGTCCCGCCCCGTTGATGGATGAGCTTTAAAAATGTTTAGTTTGCATGGGATATTTTTTACTTTTGCAAGTTTCTTTGTTTTGCTGCCTACGCATTGTAGCTGATTGTTGTCAAGTTTCTTTTGTTACCTGTCAATTGGTATTATTTTCCGTAAAAAACTTATATTAAAAGCTTTATTTCTATAGATTTTGGCTAACTATTTAAACTTTTTTTTTTTTAAAAGGTACTACATCACATAACCTTAATGTCCATGTATAATATGAACGTTGTTAGCCCCACCAGTTTGGTCAGAATTGGCCCAAATGGCACGAAAAAATCGCACAAAAAATCAAAAAACTTATATTCAAAGCTTTATTTCTATAGATTTTTTGGGTAACTATTTAAAATTTTTCTTTTAAAAAGGTACTAAAATCACCATAACCTTAATTCCATGTATAAAATGAACCCTTGTACCCCCCGTTTGGTCAGAATTGGCCCAAATGGCACGAAAATTATCGCAAAAAAAATCAAAAAAATTACATTAAAAGCTTTATTTCTATAGATTCTGGCTAACTTTTCAACTTTTTCTTTCGAAAGGTACTACATCACCATAACCTTAATGTCCATGTATAATATGAACGTTGTAGCCCCACCCGTTTTGGTCAGAATTAACCCAAATGTCACGAAAATATCGCACTAAAAAATCGAAAAAAATCGTAAAAGTACGATATCCATGAGAAACATTTCTTCGATTGTACCCAAAAACAATACACCTCTAAGTTCAGAGATTTCGAAGGTCCTGTCAAATTTTCATCAAGATCGGATATGCCGTTTGCCTGGTAGAGAGTTAACAAACAGACAAAAAAAAAAAAAAAAAAAAAACACCCGAGCTAAATTTTTTGGGGGTCAGTGAAATTGAAGTCTTCGCTTCGCTCATCCAACTAATTTAATTAATGTGATAGTGAATAGCATTACAAGGTTTGTCGAGATATGTGAAGAGTATGGATGGCTCAGTGACTACAGTTAACGAACATACCTAAATAGTTGAAATGTGGATTTTGTATTCTTTTAGGTTCTAGTAGTTTTTAAAGTTAGTGATACGTGTGTCATACAAAGAGACGGCAAACATACCGAATAATTCTTAGTTTTATAAATAATTACAGACTACAGTTAACATTTAACAAACATAGTTGAAGTGTGGATTTTGTCTACTTTTAGGTTCTAGGTTTTTTTTTTAAGTTCGTGATAAGTGAGCATAGACTTCCCTTATAATTAATTATAGGGGTTAAATATCAATGTAAGTGAGTCATACAAAGAGACGGCAAACATACCGAATAATTCTTAGTTTTATAAAATATTAATGTGTGTCGCGTAAGTTTTTTTAATGTGGATATAATATTGAACAACAAATCAAAATCAGGTTTTGATACAGAAATGTGGTTTTTATTAATCCGTGGGTTAAATCGCGTTAAAATGTTACATTGTTCTAATCCTACAATGATAAAGAAATCATAAACAATTATAGCAAAGTAGTCCAAACCCCTTGTCGACTTTAGTATCCTGTACTGTTTTTGCAACTGAAATCAAAACGTTTCCAGTGTTTGAGAGATGAATGTTAATAATACTCGACCCATCATGGATAGTAATACTATCGAATTGAAAATTTGTTCATTCCATGAAATAGCACTCTGTGTCGTATCCCCTTGATGTTTGTACATTCATTACAACTAATACACCTTTTAAGATCACCTTCCTGCACTAAACTGTTTTTAATCCAGGCTTCTTTTCTTATTTTTCTTGAGATTTTCCCTCTGTTCACTTCTGTTATTAAGCTCGAAGTGAGGAGCTAATCCTACATCGTGTACATAGAACTAACTTTTCAACTGGACGCCGTCCCGTGCCATGTATTGAAATGGCGGGAGATGAGCGGCCATTCACTCTAGTCGATCGGTAGCGAAGCTCTGTAGCCATCCAGCTACGTCCGGGTGGGACGTCCCCGCACTTACAAATTTTAACAAAAATTGGGCGTACCCTGTTTAAATAAATTTACCCATGTGCTATTTTTTTAAAAATTTTTATTATACAGCCTTTGGGTTGTTTTTTCAGATTTTTAAAAAACTTTGGGTTATTTCTAAGATGTATCCGAAAAAAATTTTTTTTTAAAAATTAGGTTTTTAGTTTAAAATCATAAATCCACATCTTTAAGGGAACCCCTTAAATTCCCCAACGGGGATTATAATTTCCCCCCCTTTCCCATGCCCCTTTGTTGACACAAATACAAAAAAATTTAAAAGGGTGAACTTTAAAAAAAAGCAGAAAAAGGGCGGGAAAACGTTGAAAGAGAGGGGGAAAAATGGGGGAAAGATGATCAAAATGTTACTGTAATAATTGCTTTTTGATTTAATAAAAAAATTAGCTGTATTGTCCACTGGGTTTTTTGGTTTTATAAAAAACAATTTTGGACCTCCCAACTAAGGTATCCATAATCTTTCAATTAATGAGGCACACAAAAGTCGAAAAAATAAGAGGCATTACAAAAAAGAGCTGCAAAAAGGGGGTATTTAAAGAAATGGAAATCCCGGGAATGAGGAAACTAAAAGGGGGACAGGTATAAGGAAGTATGAAAGTTTTTCCCCGGGTTTATGGAAGGGAAAATTGGGAAAGGGGAAAGGAGGCTGTTGCGGTTTAAAATTTCCACGATTGCCCTTTTTGGACTTAACGGCCCACAACAGGGGAAACAACGAAATTTATAAAGGGGTTTAAATAAAAAGCCGAAAGGGGACCTGAAAAACTGCACTTTAAAATTTTTCCCGGGCAAGATGGGGGGCCCAAATTTAAAAAAAAAATGCCCCCAAAATATTTGATACCCACTCCCATACCCAACACGGGAAAAAGGGGGGGTTCTTCTCGATACAAAAGATGTTTTATCTGAGAATCAATTTGCCTCAGTACTGGGGATGAAGGCCCAAAGGGAAGCCCAAACCTTTCAAAGGTAACACAAAATGGGTATATAATAAAAAATTTTTCAAATTCAACAGATGTACCAAAATTTAAGATTTTACCCAAACCCTAAAAGGAAAGGGGGGGGGACATTTTGGTTGGGAAAAGAGCGGAAATGTCAGAAAAAGGGTTGTTACTATTAAACCCACACCCCTCATAAAAATTTATGCTTAAATGCGTTTTACAGAACAAAAAAAACAAAAACATTTTTCCCAACATACCCCAACAGGTTGTGTAATATGAAAAAATTTGAAACCCCTCGACCCTCGGGCCAAAAAAACCCGAAAATTCCCCCCCGTTTGAAAGATCGATCTAGCTGATGAAGAGGGGGCAAACCAGTAAAGGGAGGCTAGGCTTGAAAAAAACTCGTACCCCTCAATAGTCATAACCTAAACTGTTTATTACCCCCAAATCTTTCCTTATGGGGCCCCTTAGGTGCTCAGGAAGCAAACCCTCCCCCCCCCTCGAACAATTTTCACTCTGGCAGTTTTTTTTCCAAAAAAAAATCAAAATTTTAAATTAATAAAACCTGTTTTGCCCCCCTTGGCAGTGGGGCTTTTTGGACCCCCGGGGGGTTTGCCCAAAAAGTCAAAAGTTGGGGAAAACTTTGACCTGCTATAACGTTAAAATTTTTTGAAAAAAATTTCCCAAAAAAATTCTTTTTAATTATCTTTTTTACCCCTTATTTTTGATTTTTAAAAAAAAAAGCCTGATTTTCCCCTTTTTGTAAAGGGGGGGCCCAAAATTTAAAAATAATGGGTTTTTAAACTGTTTGTACACTTTAAAACCATTAAAAGATTGGACATAAAAATACGAATTAAAGCTTTTTTAAAAATTTAATATAAAAGAATTACTGGAATTTTAAAAAAAAAAGATTTTTTGCGGGAAAAAAATTTCCAAGGGTTTGTCCCCAAAAAGGGCTGGGTTTTTATTTTAAATTTGCTAATAAAACATTTTTTTAAAAAGTGCAAAAAAATTGTTTTTCCGGGGGGTACTTAAAATAAAAAAGAAAAACCGGGTTAAAAAATTCGTATTGTTTGTGGGCCCCCTTAGCAAAAGAATTAAAAATTTTTATCAGGGTTCCCCAAAAAAATTTTTTAAAATTCAAATTCCCGCAATTTGAAAAAATAACAATAAAAAATGGGGCCCCCCAAAATCTATGTATTAGGGGGGCCCCCCGCCCATCACCAAAGTTATAATTTCTAACCTAAAAAAAAAAATAATGATTTTGCTGTTTTAATACAGGGTTGTCCCAAAAATAGGGGTGTTGTGTTCTTTTAAAAAAAAAATTGTTTGAAAAAAAAGGGTTAAAAACTCAAAATCAAAAAATTTTTTTAACCTCGGGGTGCAAAAAGGGAAAGCAACCCCCGGGGGCCCCCCCCCAAAAACAAATTTTTCCCACTATGCATTTTTGTTCGAAAAAAAATTAAACCGTTTTTAAAAACCCCCAAAACCGATTTTGCCATTTGGTGGCAGCGGGCTTTTAAACCTGCAGGGGGAATATTAAAAGTCCCCCTTTAATGTTTGGGTTTTTTAAATTGCCCGTCGGTTCTTTTCGCTCTTTGAAAAATTTTTCCCCAAAAAATCTTTCAAAAATACCAATAAAACTAAATGTTTATTCCCACATTTTTTCCCTCCCCCGAACCTGTATCTACAAAAATTTTGTTTTCTCATATGTGAGAAAAAAACCAGCCAAAATAAAAAAGAATGGAATGTATTGAATTTTTTATTTTTGGGAATCAATTGAATGTACTTTGACACTAATAATCATTTTTACTTATGAAAAATGACCCTTTCCCAAAAAGGTGTTATACCGACTATTTGAATTCACATTAAAAACCGACATACATAAGATATGTACAGTTTTTTACGGACTCACTTTTAAAATAAAAATTTTTATACACCCAATGTTGGGTTGATTTTAAATTTATCTTTTTTAGAACACAAAATCTCTTTCTCTCTCATCAACAAAAATACCCCCTTTACAGATTTTCCCCAGGTATTAGTATCCCCTTTCACGGGCTATTGGATGACCACGGGAAAACCCCAAAAGGAGTTTGTGTTTAAGGTAAACCCCAAAAAATCCCTGATTAGAGCTGCCCCCTTTTTAAGCCCTATAGCTAGATCCCCTTTTAAATTTTTAAATTTTTTTACTATTTGTTTTTTTGTTTAAAAATTTTAAAAAGAAAAAATTTTTAAAAGGTTTATGGAAAAAGTTTTATCATTGGCCGAGTTGTGATACTAATAGTATAAAAAAGCAAAAATTTGGGGGTTTTATAAGGCAGAAATTTTACAGCAGTTTTTACCCAAGCTTTTGTGCATTTCTGGAAAAAAAATGATTAGGTAGAACTGAAATTTGATCTACAATTTACACCGCTAGTGCGTTTTGTATATCAAATTAGGGCAATGGGGGGGAAATTCCCTTCTCGGTTGTTTAATAAAAGGATGTTAAAATCTTGTTCGTTATTACGAGAATTGTTTTGGGCCCTTTTCCCTAATGACAATGATGACATCAGCGACCTTTAAGTTAAATAAAGGGTTTTGTTATTGGGTATCGACTACATTTTAATTCCCCTTATTTAAACTTCAGTTCGAGGGTGTACGTGATCAAGAGGATAAAAAACGAGCTACTTATTTTTAATATAAACCATTGAAAAGCTCCCCGAATATGGTTCTTTCCCTCCCTTTATAGTAGGCCTACAGATTTTTTGCACCCCACTTTTTGACTATTTTCCCCTGTGCAAAACTATAAAGGGGTTTTTGAATGTGAAAAAAATGTATATTTCTAAAAAAATTTAGGGCGCCCCTATTGCTTTAAAAGAAATACCAAATGTACTTTCCTGGAAAAAAAAGCCCCCAAGCTGCTATTTTTACTGGAGTTTTTGGAAAACCCTTGTAAAATAAAACAAAAAATAGAAAAATTTACACAAAAAAATTATAAAAAAAACATTTTCACCTTGAAAACGGGGGTTCTTGGGGTTTTGGGAGTTAAAACCCTTTAAATTAAGTATAAAAAAAATTATTTTTTAAATCAACTTGCAACACACGAAATATTAAATTTCATTTAGTATAATTGTAACTTCCTAAAAGGTTTACTCCTAAAATAAAAGCCCCCGGTTCCCAAATGAAAAAATTTTGCATTCGGGGAAAAGCATATAGTTTCGCTTAAGAGCATACCCCTTTTTTTTAAAGTTCGGGGGGATGTTTTAAACATCCCAGATGTAAGAAGGCTGCTATATGTTCCCCATAACTCATATACCCTTTTTGGGGAAAAACCCCCTGTATATAACTTTAAAACAAATCCTTTAATTTGGGTTTTTTTTTTAAGGGTTATAAAATTCGTGCAGAATTCGTTGTGCAAAAAAAATTTAAATAAAATTCAGATTAACTTTACCTGGGAAAAAATATAAAAAATATGTTTTGAAATATGAGACTTTTGGGCACCCCTTTTCGTCTAAACCCCCCCAAGATGTTAACGGGACAAACATGCAGGGCTTTGGAAGAACATAGTTTCACCCTGTGGGGAAAACACCCCTTTTATAATTTCCCGGGGGGGTTATATACTTTAAACAGTTTAAAAAGAAGGGCCGCCACAAGTTTCAAAACTATTTTGTGACTTTTTGGAAAACCCCGGGTTGATACATATAGAAAATCATGCGGTTATTATGTTTTGGGACATTATGTATGATGTTAGGTCTTGCAATCAAATTATAAAATGAAGTTTAATTTGCATTAAAAAAAATTTTTTAACCCCATTTTTGCATATATGACTTTGGACCCCCCTTTAACCGTTTTTTAAACCCCCCAGCTGCCAATTGGAAAAGGGCCAGAAATGGAAAGAACGATTAATTTTTTTTAAAAGAAAACATAGGGTTTAGCATTATTTCGAGGGGGGGGGGGGGGGGGGGGGGGGGGGGGTTTAAGACCCCACCAAAACGGTCTTTTTATATCATTTTGTGCAGCCCGGAAACCCGAAAACTCAAAAGCGAAAAACTAAAAATATAAAAAATAACCCAAGTCAGTTTTTTTAAAAAGGGTTTTTTACAGCCAAAAGCGATGAATTTTAACGGGGGTTCTAGCAAAACAACGGGAAACTGGGGGAAAAAAAAAATTTCCTTGGATTTTTCCCCTCGCTACGGGGTTTTTTGGCAAACAAAAAGATAAAAATACTAAGTGTCTGCCCTGTTACACACAATGGGGGGACAAAAGCATTAGAGATTTATAAACATTCCCTGGGGCAAGAAACAATTTTGGAAAAACAGTTTTTTAAAAAGGGATTTAACACCCAAAAAAGGGGATAAATTTTGGGACGGGGGGTTTTCTTTTTATTTGTAGGCTACGGGGTTTAAATTTTAAAAAACCCCCCAAATGAAATATGGTTTGTTGGATACGGGCCGGTTTATCCTAGCTTGGTTTGAGTTTTACCTAACAGCAACTTTTAAAAAAAAGAAGCCGTGGCCCATAGAAATCACTTTTTTCCCAAAATACCCCTAGGCAAATTTTTTGCAAAAATTTTCCCAGAGGGGTTAAGCCACAAAAGTTTCCATTTACTTGGTGAGAAGGGTATTAAGGAACACCTTTGCTGAAAATTTAATAAATTTAGAAAAAAAAATTTGTAAAAAAATTTTAAAAACCTATGAATATATTTGGCCGAAAAACAATAATGTTTGGGTTAATATTTTTTTTTGTAATATTAATCTTTTTTCATGGAATATTTTTTTCTTCGATAAAATGTAAAATATGTTTTAGCATCATTTTCTCGAGGGGTAATATATTACCTTTCCCTTTTTCCCAACCGGGGATTACGGTTTAAAAATTTTGCCAACTTTTACTACAATACCTAACTTTTTTTTTTTAAAACTTTTCTGTCCCCGGTCTTGCTTGCTCTAAGTTCTTTGTTTTTTCTGGAAGATACCACCCGGGTTTAAAGGGAAAATAAATTTTTCACCTGGCGGGTTTCTCAAAAATCAGAAAGTAAAGAAATTTTGGAGAATTTCCGGTGAAGCGCTCAACCACATCATGGAGGGTGGGTAGTTTCCCAAAAACCCCCCCCTAAAGGCAAGCTGTACTCACGTGGCTTTTCTTTTCCCGCTCGAGAAAAACCGATCCACTTTTACGGGAAAACACAATTTTTATCAACGGGAAAAGGAAAATACCACTTACCAATAATTTTTAAAACTAGTGTGGGGTTTTCCCAAAACCAAAAATTTTTAAAACGTTTAAAATTTGCAAAACCCCCTGGCAGTGCCGGGTGAAAAAATTTCTTTTTGGGGAAAATTCTAACTTGAGCATTACTTTATAGAAAAATCCCAGGCAAAACAAAAATAAAAAAAGTTCTTTTGGGGGGCATTTGGGAAAAAACCCCCTCAAACCCCCTGGAACCGGGAACACCTGATCGGGGCAGCAGCGAGGGTTTTCTCCGGAAAAAAGCCTTTCACAGTATCCATCCGAACCCGGGTATCGAGCGTTGCAACGGACTCCCCTTAAAGAAACGTACAATGTCTTAAAGGACCGGGGTCCCCCTTTTCCCCACCCAAAACAGAAATCACGGGATAATAAACCCTGTTTTTTGTTTTAAACACAACATGTGAAATTGAAAAAATTTAAAGTTCCGGAACCAGAGTCTGATAGGATAAAGGGTTTCTAACAAAAAGGGTGCAGGAATTTTTTTTCAAATTTGGCAGAGAGAACGATAGAGAGGGGGAAAATTCATACAACCATTTTTGTTTTAGTTTTAATTTGGGGGAACTAGATTTAAAAAAATGCCCTGAATTTTAAAAGATGAAACGTGGGAAAAAAGCATTTTTTTTTGAAGATGGTACAAAACGATTTTTTTTTTCATTAAAGTTTTGGGTTACCAGTAGCATTTTTTTTTTAATTTAAGAGGGGGCGCTGAGCTTGGCTTAATTCAAAAACGGCCTCAGGTTGGCGGCGGGGGGGACCGGGTGAGTTGCAAGAGGGGGGCCCGCCCGGCCCAGAGACGAATTTTAGTTCTCGGCTTTGGGGAAGAAGGAGTGATAAAAATGAAAGAATATGACGGGGAAAAAGCTGATCACGGCGGAGATGAAGCTTTTTAAATTTTTTAAAAAAAAAAAATATTGAATTGATAAACAACCCCAGGAGTTCACAGACAAGAAAGGGTTTTTTTTTAATTCTGATGTTTTTTTGTTGCGTCCACTCCATTTCGAATATGGCTTTGAAATTTATTTAACAGATTAAATTTAAAATTTTATACCGCTGAGAAGTCATTCCGCTTTTATTTACCCCCCTGTAAAAATATTCAAGGAAAGTAGGTTTTTAATGCTTCGTTTCATTTTTTCTGTAAAAACTTGCAACGTCCCTAATTAAACAATTTAAACTTCAAAGAAACCTAAATTAAAAAAAGCAGTTTGGCCCTTTTCCCCATTGTGCCAAACCCAATATGTGATATTGTTTACTGCCCCAAAAACTATTTTTTGATTTTCGCGTGCCCCAAAAGCGAAAAATTGCATTTTTTCCTTATTTTTTGCAAGGGAAGGATAAAGGCAGGACATTATGAAAAATTTTAAAAGCTTTTTAGAATTTTTTACAGTGAAAAAGCACCCTATTATATCAGGGGCAAGTATCCATGTATGTGTTAGGCTTTGGGCAAGTGGGCACTTCTTTGTTTTTTCCTCAAATCCCAAAATTTGGTTTAAAAGGGGTGAACCTATTTGGAAGAAATTATTTTCCAAAACTTGGGGAAAAATTTTTTTCCATAAAAATTTGTTTTTAAAACGACAAAAAATTGCTACTAAACTAAAATCAGTGTTTTGGGGTTTTCTCTAAAAAAAAAACATTTAACCAAAAACCCGAACTAGCTCCACTTACTGTGGAAGTTCATAAGCTCTTTTTTAAGAAAACCCCCGGAAAAAACTGGGAAAAAATGAGATTTTTGTGGGTGTCTTCTTGAAAAATTTTTTTCAAATACAGCTTTTCAGTCCACAAATTTTTGGGAGGCATATCACCTGAACAGCCCTTTTATAGTTGGGGTAGTATCTTAGAGTATAAAGGTTTCCTATTTATTTGGTGTAAAGAAAGGTATTGTTTAATTTGTGCTCATGCAAAAAGAAAAAAAAAAACCCCTCCCGAGCATTTTGCTTCCTCAAATTTGGGAAAAAGAGTGGGGACCAGTATGGAGGCTGAAAGTAATTTTCAGAAGGTTTTTTAAAAAGAGTGTGGACAATGTATGGGCTCCCAAAAAACATAGACAAATGCAAAAAGATCGTTTTTAAAAGGATTTTGATCCCAAAAATTTTAGGGCCCGAGGTGGGAGACCTCTGCTGTTGCAGCTAATAAAAGTTTCTTGAGGGGAAAATTCTTTGGGGAGGGGGGCGTTGGGTTTTACAGCAGGGGGTCAATAAATAAACTGCCCCGTCGCCCCAGGGCAATTGGTTTTCGAATCAAATTTTAACCCAAAAAACCCGAGACGGAGTTCAAAAATTTTCCCCCAAAAGTATGGATATTTACAGAAAACGTCCCGGGCGAGGGGCGATGGGGCCCCCAGGGACGTGAAATTCCGACTGGTTGATGGGGACCAACGAATTCGCCCACGGCAACTAATTTTGGCAGTTTGGGCCAACCCAAAAACAAAGGTGACTGATTTCCTTTGGCCCTGAACATTTTTGGGTTTTTTAGCAAAAAATAAACCCACCAGTCGATGGGCATTTTTGTCCCTAGAACACAATTTTGAGTTCCAGGATGGTTTTGGGGGGCCGAATCCAGAGCAAGTGGTTTTGAAAAGGGAAAGACATTGCCCCCGAAAACCTTTTTTAAAACCCGGAAACATGGCAGTGGCCAGAAGAGGAAGTAGAAATTGTCCCCGTGGGGATGATGCGTCGAAATGGGGCAGGGGGGGAGGGCGATCAACGTCCTGCGAGGGGAAAAGTGTACATTGTTTTCGTTAACAATATGTACATCGCAACAACATTTGGACAAATTGTGTTTTTTTTCAGGCATGAGCCACCCCGCCAGCCAGTGTGGATCAAACCCAAACAACATACAAAAAAAGTAGTGGCTGATTCTATTTCACCATCAAAGCCCTGTTTTGGGAAAATGGGGGACCCCTATGGAAGAAACCCTTCGGAAAAGTTCCATTTCGGGAAAGAAGGGGCCTCATCCCAAAACCCCGACCAACCCCGCTAAGCCGGCACTCCCAGCACATGAGAAGAATTGTTTTCCCCGGGGGGAGGTAAAAATTTTTAATTATTCTAGTTTCACTTTTCCATGGTATTCCCTTTACTTTTTAAACAGAAGATATTGTTGGGTATCTACATATTGATGGCCCGTGGCCCGGGCATCGCGACCCCCTCGAGAACCTTTTTAATTGTTTTAAATTTAAATTTTGATCCCTTTTTTTGTTGATTCAACCACGGTGTTTGCGTGTGGGCCCGCTGAGGGTGCAAAGCAGAAACAAGTGCCCGGGAAAAAGTGTTTTTTGTAAATGAACCCCCCGTTGAAAAAAAAAACCCCTGGAAAAAATACAATCATTTTATACTTTTGGCCAAAAAGGGGGTCCCCGGTTTTAAAAAGTCCCACGTACAGGTCTATTTTTAACAATGAGTTTAAAACTTTTATTTAAATTTAAACCTAAGAAAAAACGCCCCAA
The DNA here is from genome assembly GCA_024449915.1 of Sweltsa coloradensis. Classification (NCBI taxonomy): domain Eukaryota; kingdom Metazoa; phylum Arthropoda; class Insecta; order Plecoptera; family Chloroperlidae; genus Sweltsa; species Sweltsa coloradensis. Next base: position 40,267 of record JAMZAV010014068.1, read on the forward strand.
AAAACCCCAGGTTTGACGTGCAGGCTTTTAAAAATTTGGGATAAGGGGTCCACAGATGAAAAAAAATGATAATCAAAGTTTTCACATATTTTCCAATAAAAATTTTTTGGGAAAGAAGAACGGGGGGACCAAAAATTTTGGGGGTTAAAATTTTTATAATATACATAAATTAAAGAATCTCTAAACAACAAAAACAGAAAACCCCGAACCATTATTGGGGGCCGTCACGGCTCTAATCCGCCCCCTTTAACAGAAGCTGAACACCGACCAAAATAAAAATGCACAACCTTTGCGGACGGGGGGAAAAAAACAGGGCGACAAACTGAGATCCAAACGCTTTACCCGAGTAGCAACAAAACCCTTTTAGTCTGGACGAAAGTTTTATTTTTTTTTAAAGATAACAGACATATTTCCCGACAACAAAAACCAAAAACCAAAAAAAATCCGACATCATAACAAAACCCGCAATTTCCCCCCTCCCCCCCCCCATGGTTTTTAGATGCAACCCAAAACGCCCACTTTCCCGCAAAAAATCCCTGGACTTAGTTGGGTGCTGTCAGCCAAATTTTCGATTTGGGTGCCCCCTTGCTTGGCGATTTTAAAATTCCCAACCCTGTGGGCTTTTGGGACCCCCAGAAGGGGGGGGCGCAGAGATCCAATGGGTTTTTTTATTGCTTTTGCTAAAAATGACTTTCTCTCAACTGGTCCCTGGCCACCTCGCCCTCACCCTCCCCACCTCACGCCCTCCCCAAGCCCAAATTTTTGGGAAGGTTTTTCCCGCCACAATAAAAAAAAAAACTTGAGGGAGGGAAAAAGGTGAAAAACTTTAAATTTTTTAAAAGTCCTTTTGTCAATGAATTTTGGAAAATTTTTTTGTTAAACCCAAAAAATTCAAAATTTTTTTCTTTTAAAAAAAATTTTTTTTTAAACTTTTTTTCCTCTTCCAAAAAAGGGAAATTTCAAAATCAAATTTTAGGGAAAATAATTTGGTTCCCAAATTTCAAATTTTTTTATTCATCCCGGGGATGTATACTTTGTACAATTATTTTTTAATGTGAAATTTTTTCGCACACAAATAAAAAAAAAAAATTTTTTATCTCTTTTTTGTAATATCTCAAAATTAGTTTTTTTGGGGGTCGTTTTTTTTTTGGAAATTTGCAAATAGTAGCTGGCTATGGGGGTTAAAGGGGTTTTAAAAACCCCCAAAACTCAAAAAATATATTTCATTCCCGGCTAAAAAGTAATGAATTTTGGGAATTAACAGAAACATTATTGGGGCCACCATGACCTCCCCCCCAAAAAATTGCCAAAAAATGACATTTTTCGGGGGGGGAAACTAGGTCCCCCGGCAAAAAAACCTCCCCTAAGAAAAAAACATGGGGGCGATCTTTTTGCCCCCCTGACCTTGGAGGATTTTGACCAAAAAAAAATTGGCCCCTTATTGACGGGGACTCGACAGCCTTTTTTGTAAATTCTCTATATTTTGTTTTGTAATTTGGGCAAGTAGTTCGGGTCCCAAAAAATGTGATTACCAAAATGGGGGGTGATTTTGGGAAAAACCTATTTTTTCGTGGTTTTAGGGGGATATTTTGGGGCCCCGTTTCAAGACACGATGTTTTAAAGGGGGGATTTTTAAAAATTGGGGACTATTGCCTAGTATTTTATGGGACCCCCCCCCCAAAAAAAAGCAGGTTTTAAAAACCCAAATTTTGGAAAATTTTCCTAAAAAACCAATTTTCCCCAATTTTTTGGATCAAAAAAAATTAAAAAAATTTCCCTTTTAAAAACAATTAAAAAAGATATAAATTTTTTTTAAAAGGTCAAAAGTGAGTATTGTGCTTTTAAAATCAGTGGGTAAAAAAAAAATTTTTGGGGGGTTTTTTAGCCCCTTTAAAGCAATGTTATTCTGGAACTATTATTTTATCTTATTTTTGTGTTTGTGTGATAGGATAGGGAGGCTTGTCTCCTATCAATTATGGCCGCAGGGGGAAAATACAGGGTCAAAGGAGGGGAAAATGACGACAAGTCAAGATCAGTTAGCAAATCCTGTTGAAGATTCGTCAACTGCTGTGACAACGCTCATCAACTCAGCTTCCAAATTTAAGAGATATAAAAAAAGTAAATTCAAGGGGCCCAACTGGAAAAAATTAAAAGGTAGATGTTGGTTTGGGGACTTTTTTACCACAAAAAAAGTCAAAAAGGGGAATATTTTGGGTTATTTGGAAAGAGCGGGGCATACACGAATAAGTCCCCCTAGGGTAGGGCCCCTTTCTCTATTGGGGACTTTCCCCTTTTTTTATGTCCCGTATGTAGGGGGATCCGGGATATTTTTTAACAACGAGGGAGATAGTATATTAAAATACCCCCGTTGGTTGGAACCCTTTTTTTATAAAGCCCAAAAGGGGAAAGGGGAAAATTTTAAAACTCCATGACTTAATTTCACGGGCATTAAAAAAAAATTTTCCCGAAGGGCAGAAAAAAACCTCTAAAAAATTCCTGAAAAGAAAGGAAGTAAAACTAAAACTGCCTCTGAATTTAGACCAGTAAACCTGTTGCCAGTTTTCCCTCCAGTACCACTCCCACTCCCACCTCAACTAAACCTACACAACCTCTGACCAAACAAACTGAGCATAATCTTGAAATAACAAACGATTCCCAGAAGAATAGAGCAGAAGGGCAAACAAATCAATCAATAAATCAAAGAAATGTTATTCCCAACATTTGGTTCTTTCGTACTAAAAAAATATAAAATTAAATTTAAGGGTTTGAAAACCGACCTGGTTTCGCCGGTTTTGAAACCCCGGATCAGTAGGGATCTTAAGGTCGAACAAACCTAAAATTTTAAAAAACTTTCACCCAAAAATTTCCCCTTTAAACCCACATAAACGGCCCTTTTCTGTGGGGGCAAGACAAGAAACCCCTACTGGGTAACGTGGTATTTACTACCACTGGTTGTAATTTTTTAATTGGCACCAAAACGTGCCCCCCTATATCGTCACCGCCCAAAACCATCCGAAGACAGGAACTAATTCTTTATTAGAAACCATGCTCCCCGCAAAATAAAGAAAATTTTTGAAATTTCCGATTGATCGCCCGGTTCGTCATCACCCGGACTATTTTGAGTGGCTACCCTGTAACATAGGGATCACCGAAAAAAACGCACTGTCGTAGCCAAAAAAAGTTTTAAAAAAAAATTAAAAAAATTAAAACAAAAAAACCTCCCTAGGCCAGGTCGCCCACTCCCCAGTATTAGGAGGCCTTGCGACTCTCCCTGGGGTCTCGTAGTCGGTGGTTTTTTGGGGGGGGATTCGCACAAACCCAAATGCCCTTGGGGCCCCGACTGCCCTTTCTCGAAACGATTTTTCCCCAGTGAAATAGCTAGGGCGCTCTCCACACCCTCGGAAAAGGGTCAAACGGGCACCCACTTGTCCTTTGCGGGGCCCCGGGCACGGTCTCGGTCTTGATTTTGCCATTTGGCAGTTTTCCCCCAAAAAAATTTGTATTTCCCCCGGGCCCGCTTGGGGGTTGCCTTCGTCGATTATAAAAAGCCAAAAAATTTAAGTTTTTAGGGTGGTTTTTACACCGATGTTGCCCGTTACAGATTGCCCAATTCTCCCAAACCCCGCCTTTTTCCCTTTTTCGAAAGATGAAGACTGGGGTCGCTTTCCCGCTCGCTCCCAATTTTAAAATGGGGGGGACGTCCTTTTTGGGGGCCCCTTTCCCGGGAAACCCCAAAACCGAAAAAATGAGCCTCAGCTCCACAGACCCACATTCCCACACTTTTTTTAAACCCCAGGGTCGGTAAGGCCCCCTAGCTGCCTTTTAAATTTTCCCTGGGTAGATGCAATTCGCCCCCCCTTCCGGGGAACCAAAGTGGCGACATAGTGTGACTTTGCGTTTCGACACGAAATTTACGGCTAATTAATTTGGACTTTAAATCAGCTGGTTTGACGGGAGGCGTAACCCCAGTGGATTTCGGGATTACAATCTGACCAGCGAACGAACAAGTGTTTTCGAGAGCAAGTAAAATGGTGTTTGACAAAAAATTGTTGACAAGAAAGAGTAATTAGTTAGCAGTGCATTGGGAAACACGAGTATCAAAGGATTAGCCATCAAGAGGCAAGAAGTCAGAAGAAGGGTAGAACATCTCACTCCCACGTCCGAGATGATAGGGACCCGGGACCAAACCAGAGGGGGGGGATTACAGTAAGACATGGTTTCTTACTATAGGTCAAGTCACCACTACATGGGGGTTCGAACTCACGTTCAATCGGGGAAATGCATAAGTTTAAACCAACAGGCAAATTTAGGATGATTGTGGTTAAATAAAAGTGCTCCTTTTTGTTGAGATTGTGTTTTGTTTGTGATAACCTCTTATACATGTCCTAGAAAACCACCCATTAAATACCAAATCGATTTCGGTCACTTTTGGGGAAGTTTAGTCTGTGTAACAAAAAAACAGCTACTTTCCCCCCAGAAAAATAGTTATTTTGGTAAATAACATCTATCCCAAAGGGCTAATCAACCTTTCAACTTGTTTTTTAGTTCCCGGGAACCAGATTTGAAGAGAAGGATTCTAAAGCAAGGGTGCAGGATCCATTCTAATTGCAGGAAAACGACAGAGAGCGGGTTCATACGAAGCCATATTGCTAGTTCACTTGGTGGAACTGTTTTAAAAAGATGCGTGATCTTTGGGAATGAATACTAAAAATAGCTTTTTTATTGTAGAGGGTACAAAGCAATTTTTTTTTACTTAACGTTGGGGTTTCACCAGTAGATTTTTTTTTAATTTAAGAGGGACGCGAGCTTGCTCAATTCAAATGCGCGCACTCAGGTGGGGGGCGGGAGACGAATTTTGCAAGAGGGATTGGGGCCCGGAACGTTGATTTTGCAAGAGGGGATGCGGCGGGAGACGATGGTTTCTCGGCTGGAAAAAAGGGAGATGTGAAGTAAAAGAGAATAGGACGAAAGCTGACAGGGGGAGATGAAGTTTTAATTTTAAAAAAAAAAAAACTATTGAATTGAAAAAAAACCGGGGATTTCACAGAAAGAAGCGTTTGTTTAATTCTGATGTTATGGGCGCACCCTTTTCGAATATGGTTTTTGATTGATTTAATAAATTTAAATTAACATTTTAACCGCTGAAAGTCTTTCCGTTTTTATTTACCCGACTGTAAAAAATTAAAGGGAAAGTATGTTGAAGCTTCTTTTCATTTTTGAAACCTTGAAAACGCGTAATTAAAAACAATGAAACATTCAGAAACCTAAAAAGAAGCAGTGTTTTGCCGATTGTCCCAAAACCCAATAGTGATATTTTTATCCCCAAAATATTTAGTTTTTTCGACGTGCCCAACAGCTAAAAAATTGGGTTTTTTCCTTATTCCTGCAAGGCAGGATAAAGCGGGACATTATGAAAATTGAAAATGCTTTTTGAATTTTACAGGGAAACGCAATATTTTAATACAGGGCAAGTTCCATGTATGTGTTAGGTTTGGGACAAGTGACTTCTTTGTTTTTCCTAAATCACAAAGGTTGCAAGGGATGAACCATTTTTGGAAGAAAAAAACCCAAAAACTTAAAAATTTTTTTCCCATAAAATTTTTGTTCAAAAGCGACAAAAATTTGCTGCTATCTAAAATCAGTGTTTAGATTTTCTCTAAAAACACTTCACCACAACAGAAGCTACCCTTATGGGGGAAGTTCATAAGTTTTTTTTAAGAAAACCTTTGGAAAAGCTCAAAATTTAATGAGATTCGTGATGTTTCTTAAATTTGGGCACGAAAAGCTACAGTCCCAAAATTTCGCGGCAATCAGCCTGAAAGCTTCTATATTTTGGATATCGTACTCTATAGAGTATAGGCCCATTTTTTGGGGTGACAAAACCTATTTTAAATTTTGGCTCAAGAAAAGAGCAAAAACCAAAAACCATCTGAGCATAAATGTTTCCCTAATTTGAAAAGATTTGCGCCCATAGGGGCCCGATGTAATTGCAAAAGGTTTAAAAGGGTGGACATGTATGGTCTCAAAAAATAGACTGCAATAGATCGTTTAAGGAATGATCTACACAATTTGAGCCAGGGGAGCGAGACCTCTGCTGTTGCAGCAATACAGACTTGAAAAAGATTCTGGGCGGGGGCTTTGGTGTACAGCAGGGGTAAATAAATAATCTCCCCCGTCGCAACACAATTGATCGATCTTTTAACAAAAACCTGAGACGGAGATTAAAAAAAATCTCAAACTTTGGGTTTTTACAGAACGTCGGGTCGAGCGCGGGAACCGGGGGACGTGATTTCCCGACTGGTTGCTGAAAGTACAGTACAGTCCACAAAATTTTCGCAGGCATATCAGCCTGAACAGTTCTATAGTTGGATATCTTCTATAAGTAAGGTCCTTTTTAGTGTACGAAACCGATATTGTTAAATTTTGTGCTCATGCAAAGGCAAAAAAAAAATCCCATTGGCATATGCTTCCTAAATTTGGGAATAGAGTGCGACCAGTAGGAGGCTGAGTAAGCAAAAGGGTTTTTAAGAAGAGTGTGGACATGTATGGTTCGAACCAAAGACACTGCAATAGATCTTTTTAAAGGGGTTATGATCTACAAAATTTGAGCCGGGGCGAGACCTCTGCTGTTGCGCTAATACAGTACTTGAGAAGATTCTGGGCAGGGGTCGTTGGTGTACAGCAGGGGTAAATAAAAAATCTGCCCCGTCGCACAGAAAATTTGTGTCGAGTCATTTCACAAAAACCTGAGACGAGATAAAAAATTTTCCAACGTATGGATTTTTCAGAACGTCCGGTCGACGCGAGGGGACCGAGGGAGTGACTCCCGACGGGTTGTGGTGACCAACGAACGACGACGGCAACAAATTTCGGCATTTGACCCCCAAAAAAGCAAAGGTGAGGACCCTTGGCCTAAAACATTATGGATTTTAGCAACAATGGCCCCCCCCTCAGGGGCTTTTTTGTCGCCTAGAACACAATTTGATTCCAGGATGGTATGGTGGCCGATCCGAGAAAGGGGTTATGAAAGGAAGACTTGCCCCTGAACCATTTGACCTGGATAAATGGCAGGGGCCATGGAAGAGGAAGTAGAAATTGCTGTGGGATGATGCTGTCAAAAAGGGGGCAGGTGGGTGGGGGCGAAAAACCCCTGCGAGGGAAATGTGTACATTGTGCGTTAACGAGATGTACATCGCAACAACATGTGGACCTTGTTTTTTTGTCGGCATGACCCCGTCAGCCAGTGTGGATCTTTTGGGGCTCGTTGGTTTTTGTGTGGCTCTTTGGTTTGTTGTTAGCGTATCGTTTCCCAAATGCAGAAGGCCCAGGGTTCGATTCCCGCCAGAGTCAGAAGTTTTTTAATTCTGATTTTATTAAGTCCAACAGTTTTGTCTTAGGAGTTTGTAAACGGTGACTTGGGGGCCCTCCTACAACGAAGCACATAATAATTTCAAGTTTTTCTGAATCGGCCCTTTTTGATTCTGGGGTTGATTGGGGGGTTCGCACTGTCCATACCCTGATTGTATATTTCCATTAAAAATATCGATCTTTTGGGTTTGGGATCGCCAACCCCTCGATTTCGTCGGGGGCCCGCAGGGTTTGGGTTGGTCGCTTTGATTTAAAAGTCCCCCACTGAAAATCAGTTATAATAACTGAGTGGGTAGACTCAAAATTTTTTTTTAAACCAAATTAAAATACAAAAAAGTAGTGGGGAGCTATTACACCCCTCAATCATGTTAGGGGAAAATGGCGGTAGCCAAAAGGAAACCCCTTTGGAAAAATTCCATTTCGGGAAAGAAAGGGGCCTATCAAAGCCTGACCAACCTGCTAAGCCGGCCTCCCACACAGAGAAGAATTGTTTACGGGGTAGGTAAAATTTGTAATTATTTATCAGTTTTTTCCTTGCCTGGTTCACATTTTCTTTTTTAAACAGAAGATATTGTTGGGGATTACATATTGGGCCCGTGCCGGACTCGCGACCACCTCGGAAAACCTGTCTTAATTGAATTAAATTTTGATCATTTTGTGATTGATTCCCCCACGGTGTTTGCGTGTGACCCGCTAGGGTAGCAAAGCAGAGCAAGTGCGGGGAAAAAGGTTTTTTTTAACTGACCACGTGAAGAAAAACCCCGGATAAAGTACAATCATTTATATTAGGCCATAAGAGTCCGGTTTAAAATGTTACGTACAGGACATTTTTTAAAAATGAGTTTAATCTTTCTTAATTAAGCCCCAAAAACACGCCTAAGAAACACGGGTGACATGTGCGAGGCTTTTAAATTGGGTTTAAAAGTCCCAGATGAACAAAAAAAAAATATCAAAGTGCAATATTTCAATAAAAGTTGGCAAAAAAGAACGTGACCAAAATAAGGATAATTTTTATATATATACATAAAATTTAAATGAATCTCTAAAAAAAAAAAACAAAACCCAAAACCCTTTTGTGCCCCTCACGGCTCTAAACCGCACTGAACAGAAGAACACCGACCAAACATAAACGCACAACCTTTTCGGACGGAAAAGACAGGACGACAACACTGAGATCACAAAAAGCTTTACTGGAGCAAAAAACATTTCAGTCTGGACGAAAAGTCATTCTCTTAAATAACAGACTCATACTGACAACAAAAACAAAAACAAAAAAAAACCCGACCATTTCACAACAGCATACCGTCCGCCATGTTCGATGCAACCCAAAACCCCGCTTTCTGCATCCCGGACTTAGGTTTTCTGCTGTGCAGCCAAATTTCGAGGGGTGCCCCGCTGGCGTTTTAAAACTCAACGCATGCTGGCGTTTGGACCCCCCACAAGGGCGCGACAGAAACTCCAATGATTTTATATCTGCTTTCGCTAAACTGACTTTTCTCCCAACTGGTCACTGAGCCACCTCGCCGCATCACTGCCTCACACCTCACTGCCCCTCGCAAGCAATTGTTGCAAGGTTTCCCGCCAGCAATTAAAAAAAAAAACTTGAGGGAGGAATAAGGTGAAAAGCTAAATTTTAACAGTCTTTAGTCAATGAATTTGAAATTTTATTGTTAAATACAAAATATTCAAATTATTTCTTTTAAAAATTTTGTTAAACTTTTTTTCCTCTTCAAAAAGGCAAATTTCAAAATCAAATTGTAGTAAAATAATAGGTTCAAGTTCAATTTTCTTATTCATCCGTGAGATGTATACTTTGTACAATTATTTTTAATGTGAATTTTGTCGCACACATAAAAAAAACATTTTCATCTCTTGTTTGTACTATCTCAAATTAGTTTGACTCGTTTTTTTGAATTTTTCAGTAGTAGTGGGTTGGGTGGTTAAAGCAAAGTTTTTAGGGGAACTATTATTTTATCTTATTTTTGTGTTTGTGTGATAGGATAGGGAGGCTTGTCTCCTATCAATTATGGCCGCAGGGGAAGATACGAGGGTCAAGGAGAAAATGACGACAAGTCAAGATCAGTTAGCAAATCCTGTTGAAGATTCGTCAACTGCTGTGACAACGCTCATCAACTCAGCTTCCATTGAAGAGACTATAAAAATAGTATTGCAAGCCGAACTGGAAAAAATTACAGGTGAGATGTTGGTTTGCACTTTTTTACCACAGAAAAGTCAATAGAGAATATTTTGGTTTATTTGGATGAGCGAGCATACACGAATAAGTCTCTATGGCTAGGCCCTTACTCTATGGCACTTTCTCTGTTTTTATGTCTGTATGTAGGGTATCAGGGATATTTGAACAACGAGGTAGATAGTATATTAACTACCTCGTTGGATTGGAACGTTTTTTCATAATGCAAAGGGAAGGAGAAAATTTTAATCTCCATGACTTAATTACACGTCATTAAAAACAAATTTCCTGAAGACTAGAAAAAACCTCTAAAAGTTCCTGTATAGAAAGTAAGTAAAACTAAAACTGCCTCTGAATTTAGACCAGTAAACCTGTTGCCAGTTTTCCCTCCAGTACCACTCCCACTCCCACCTCAACTAAACCTACACAACCTCTGACCAAACAAATGAGAAAACTTTAAAAAACAAACGATTTCCCCCAAAAATAGAGCAGAAGGGCAAACAAATCAATCAATAAATCAAAGAAATGTTATTCCCAACATTTGGTTCTTTCGTACTAAAATATCATAATTAATTAAGGATAGAAACCGACCTGGCTTACGCCGGTGAACTCGATAGTAAGGGTCTTAAGGTCGAACAAACCTAAACTTTGAACATCTACACCCAAAATTACCCTTAATCCCACATAGCGGCATGTACTGTGGAGGCAAGACAAGAACATACTGGATAACGTGGTATTTACTCACCACGTGGTTGTATGTTTAATTGGCACCAACACGTGCACCCTATATCGTCACCGCAAAGCCAGTCCGAAGACAGGAACTAATTACTTGATTAGAGCACATGCTCCCCGCAACTAAGAAGTTTTAAAAAATTTTCCGATTGATCGCGGTTCGTCATCACAGGACGACTTTTAGGGTACCCTGAACCAATTAAGTTTAAAAAACAAGTAAAAAGTTAAAACAAAACCACCTCCCTAGGCCAGGTCGCCCACTCCCTAGTATTAGGAGGCCTTGCGACTCTCATGGCTCTCGTAGTCGTGGGTTTTTGTATTCGCACAAACAAGTGCCCTTGGACTCGACTGCCCTGCTCGAAGCGATTGCCCACAGTGAACTAGCTAGGACGCTCTCCACACCCTCGCAGGGCTCAATCGGGCACACACTTGTCCTTCGCTAGCCCGGTCACGTGTCTCGGTCTTGACCTTGCCATTGGTCAGTTCCCTAAATTCGTATTTCCGCGGGCCCGCTGGGGCTTGCCATTCGTCGATTATCAAAACGCAAAATTCACGTTCTAGGTGTGGTTTCACACCGATGTTGCCAGTTACAGCTTGCCGAATTCCTCAATCCTCGCTTTCCGTTGTCGAAAGACGAAGACTGTGTCGCTTTCCAGCTCGCTCCCGATTTAACATGGGGGTGACGTCACTTTTAGGCCACTCCGGTAAACCCAAAACCGAAAACATGAGCCTCAGCTCCACAGACCCACATTCCACACTCTCAACCCTAGGGTTGGTAAGGCAGGAACTAAGCTTGCCTTGAAAAATCCAGAAATTGGTATTAAAGGTTCCATGAGATAAGAGGTATATATGACAGATTTAAAAGCAAAAATTAAAATTATTACAGGGGGTAGGGCTGCGATGTCACAGTAAGTTAGTTGGGGTTTAAGGGCACAAAACAGTAAAAATATCAGTTCCCATAATAATAAATATTCTAGACTTTATTTTTAATTCCTTGTTCCTTTATGAATTTAGTACACCAGCAAGTACCCAATTAATATAAAAAAGTCATAATGAAACCACTTTTAACGTGGTTTTATGTGGTGCAATCTTGTTCCAATAATTTTGCCATTGGTGTTTTAAGCTTGTGTTGAAAAAATACTTCAGATTCAGGAATCCCGGAACAAAACCTCCTCCCGACGAGAAAGTAGGGGGTCGTACCTTCAGTAAAAGTGAGGGCACACACTACACAGCAGGTTATTCTGATGTGAGTCGTAACAAGACATTTACCTGACAAGCAGGGTAGAATAAAAGCAAACGAAACCGAATTCCAGTTCCTTTTGGACAAGAGAACAACAACAAAATCCTGAAACCCCTAGACACTGGAACCAAACATAAACCCCACGGGCTGTATGGACGGAACAAACGGGGCGCAATTCCTAGATAACAAGCACTTTACTGACAAGCAATACAGAAAAGGGAGAAAAAAAAACTTTTAGTCTGGACAGAACAGACATCCTCGTAACGGTAACACACACAAAACAAAACGCATTCAGTAGTAACAGAACAACAGACCACAACTGACCAACTGCGAGACTGCCACTGCGCTGTGTGTACTGTATGAAGCCTGTGAAGATGGCAGTCAAACGGTGCGGGGCAGCGAGGTCATATCGATGTTGCACGTTAAGTGCATAAATATGAAACGTTAACATCCT
>JAMZAV010014069.1:0-13310 GCA_024449915.1 Sweltsa coloradensis
TATTAATTTGCCATACTATATATACCACTTATCGATCGTTGCAATTATATATTCAATGTGGTCCAAATTGACCCCGAAAATAAACCGCAATTCTTGTATATGACGCTGGCCACTGTGCTCTCATTGCATTCTATGAGAATAACAAGCACAGAAACGTATAAAGTCTCTCCTACTTTAGCATGGAGTTATTTCCCAGTAGCATATCCGCATACCCTTTGTAGTGTTACTTTGTATTGTTTGTTTTAGAGGTCTTGTTAGATTTTTTTATAACAAAAACTCCTACAATTTAATATATTTTCCAGCAAGTATACCTCAGGGCGCTCTCTCTGTTTATCATATTTCTAGTTAGCAACATATTACGCTCTTGTAGTTGCTAAGCAAATAGCTTTCTGTGTGCTCTGTATAATACGCGTCTAGCTACCCCCTGGGTGTTCTCACACACACGCTCGTGTAGGGGACGGAGAAGATGAAACAATAGCAGCCAGCCTACATCACACACACGTCACGCCACAAAGCGCAGCGCTACGCGCGCTGACAGATCGGCGAGATTAGTGACAAGTCCTCAGTGGCCGGCTCAATTATAGAACGGTGAAAATAAATACAATCGCTTTTGATAGTTAATCATCCGCATCGCACGGCCTGTTTGTATTTTACAAACAAGCCCCCGTCATATCGGAATCCTTGTGATGAATTTATCGTTGGTTATTCAATAGAAGTTGATTAGTTGATAATTCCACTGGGTTTGTTTGAAACAAAGGGCTGGATGGACGTGTCGCGTATGGAGCCATCGTTCCTGTGGTCTCCCACGGGCGCTTCCTGTATCTGCATCGTAGTGAGCGTATCCTGTCGTCTGTGGTCGGGAATAGGCACTCGAGTGAGCAGATATGACATAGTTTCGTGGTCGGTCTTTGGTTACTAATTCGAAGCCGAGGCTCTTACCAGGTTTAACCTATTCGATTTAGCAAGTGCGTAACTAGCGTTGAAGAATATAATTCGCAAGCCGATTTAGATCAATGGGAACTTATGAAGTCTATAAAGTTTCCACCTAAAATATGTATTAACAAATGGCGTGTTCTTGTGACTAAAGGCTTAGTTTGTTGAGTTATGTTTGTATCTCCCCTTTTCACTAAGTATTCTACTTATTATTTAATTTATATTGCCATAAATTATAACGTTTTGCTCAGCAGTTTTTAGTTTACTTCCAACTTTCATTATAAATACAAAGCAGTAATTGTCACAGACGATACAATTGACATCCGCATTGGTATTGTTTTTCTTCATCACATAATATTATATCCTATTAGCATAGGCATTCAATTCTACATTCGAATAGATCATTTTATATCTTACAAATTATGTAAACTGTGAAACCACTGAGGTGTATTTTAATTTAATCATAATTTACCTAGTATGCATAAAGAATATTTGATATTGAAGAAACAATAAGTCAAAATTGCTTATAAAATATTTTATAAATATGAACACACTGTTTTAACAAAATGAAATTTGTAGATTTGTCGTCTTTCACTAATGTTTAAATATTGTGTATGATCTTGTGTGCGCAATACACATACAACCGTTGTTATATGGTTTGCAAGCTAGTTGAACCTGCTTGAAATATTATCTGTTTCATATACCATTAGCATTATTCATACGTGACAAACACGTACGCTTCAAAGCGAGGTATTCCTGGCGGGCGAGACACGACGAAGTATTTGCATTTCAAGGAAAGCTATGGTTACCATGCAGTATGGCATTCGTCTGCATATCATCAGAGGTATGCACTACTTTTCTCCGCATGCAAGTTGGAAAACTTCTGAGAATATTGTTCAAATTTATATTACATTTTCCAATTTTGTGCATGTAATGCTAGAAATTCCATCTTGTATTCGCCTTGTATGCATTCCATTTAAAGTTTAGCGGTGAGAGCGGGGGTAGCTGTAGCTATGTCTCGAACAAGTTTCTAGAATAGTTGAGATAGTTGTAAAAGTGCAGTGAGAATGCACAGAAAAAGGTTTGCGATTACAGGAATATTTTTCTCATTTTTTAAACATCAATATCAAATTCTATGTGGAATCCACATTTCATCCATATACGACTGACACACAAGACGCATATCACTACATATGTAGGCCTAAACATAAAATTTGTAGACAATAGTATATGGTAGACTTTTTATCATAGACAAATTTGTATAGTTAACCAACCGCTTCATAATAAAGAGGTTTCTTTGAAGAAGATTCACACGTTTTCCTACAAACTGTGATAAAACATGTGAAATTCATGAAAATGCAGTTTAATCACAGGTAAATTATAAGCTACTGTTTCGAAAATGTTTTTTCCTATAGTTAATGCACATGTTTCCATGCAATACAGAATACAAATATCAATTCTGTTTATTTTTACCGATCTAAAAATAATGATTTTCACTATTCGTAATTCAAAAATAAATAAGGGTAATTTCTTCATTCGTGCATGATCAACACATTTTGAAGATTATGCATGCATGTACATAAACAAAACTCTTGCAACTAGTGGCGGATACACCGATCGTTTGTCGTCGTTGATTCTACTATAATGCTATAATAATATCAATGACCCAGCCTTTAAGGAAGCACTTGGATGTAATTTCAACCCCTCCCCCCTTGGCCATGTTGGGCATTCCACGGCAAGGAGAGGGGTCTGTCTGCGGCGAGGCCCCCTGCAACCGCCAGGGGCCAAACAGTCTTGAGGTACATTGTCTCAAGTGCTCAGACACAGCTTTATAGATTTAATATCGGACTACACAAGGTATGTGGGCTGTGGTTAGGGTGGACTAGGGGTCACCAGCAGATATGCGGGCTAGGGTTGCGTCCCCTTATTGCGGTGATGTGTTGAGTTGCGTGGACGAAGAAGATTGTTTGGGGCTGAGTTAGGGGTGGAAACTGTCGCGAGAACACTAATTTGTTCTTCTGTGCTTTCCCAAGTTTATCTTTTTTTAATTAATCGTAAAAGTGCCACCAAGCTCCACAAGTGTGAAGTGGGTATTAGAATTCAATATTAATTAAAAACTAGATACAAAAGTACATTAGGTATATAAAAAGAACATAAAGATCTTGATGTCTACTAAGGTGCACACAATTCTATAATGCAAAACAAAGTACACATAGAAAACTACATATATAGCGACACAAAGTTATACAATCGCAATAACATTCACTAGAAAAACTGTTTTAAACAATTTATATAGTTTGTGTCAAGATCTGAAACAAAGGCGAGTATTGGTTATTCTATTAGTATACTTTGAATCCGATAAATGGGTCAATAAGCAAACAATTTTAGTATATTTCTTGTAAGACAAAACGTTTCAAAGCTATCTTCTCTTCTGTGTTAATCATTTAAATATCCCGATTGGTTGAATAGCACAACAAATTGAGTATTGTTTCTAAATCAATAAAAATAAGACCTACTTTATTATGTAATGAAGATTAATTTTCCCCATGCATATGTATTTGTTTAGGTTTAGAACTTGGATGGCAAAATTCGCCTTTTTTGTTCCAATTCCGCGAATATGAAACTTGTGCTTAAAACTCTACTCACAGTTTCGGTGGACATTATACGAAAGCGCATTTGAAAATTCCGATCCTATAATCTACTATTTTACCGTGAATCTATGTAAAGGATAATTAAACCCTGCCAATGGGGTTCATAGTTGAACGTCCTCGCCTCACCCAAGACATCAAAGACACCTGATGGGGCAATGCCCGGGGTGTCTGAAATCTAATTCCGTTAATTAACTTGGATAGGCCGTCTTTGAATAAGAATCTCATCGACCAAACTTGAAGTGTCTAAGTGCAGCAATTCCCGCCCGTTTGAAGTTTACCTCACGGTGAAAGCTTCCTTGATCTAATCAATATATCGTTACTCGTGTACTCTATCGCTCACCTGCTACCTACACCACCGTAGTCATGTTGCCTACACGTGTCAAAATGGCAAAATACTAGTTGTGTGCGGGTACCCGAAATTTCGGGTCGGGTCTTTTGGGGCATTAAATGCACCCGATTTTCGGATAACAAAAAAAGGAGGTTTGGTGGAGGTGCCGGTCCAGAAATTTCTAAATTCACAGCTTATATACAAAATGCCATTTAATAATAGTACAGGCAATAGAAAATGAATTCGGAGAAAAATCATAATGTTAGATTTGCCACACGTAAAATTCAATATCGAATTTGATATATACAGTATTATAAGGTCTGTATTTTTCTAACACGACCAGACCATAAAATCCGAAGCAGTTAGTATACCCGAACCCGTCCCGACTGCCAAAACCACTACCCAGACACTGCTTCAATATACGCAAAACCATTATAACTAGTTTAGTCATATATAATTTTTATTTTATTACTATTATTATTTGTTATTGTTATGTTATATTTATTCTCTATCTTGCATCCAATTATTAGGGTCCTAAAAGCGGACCTATATGATATATCGTGGACATTTTCAGACGTGGTAAGTGGTGAGTACCACTCACCACGTCACCACTGGTGACCCACCCATTAGAATAATATGAAATGACCAATAAGTGTTTATAAGAAATACTTTAATGTTTGAGCTTAAATACTGAACACACCATGAAAAATATCGCATGCAGTTAGGTTTATGAGGTCAGTTTGTTTTTATGTATAGTTGTTATTGATTTATTGGTAAATATACTTTGGCATTTTGTGCATATTATCTCTCCCAACATAGAACCTATAGAGCTATATCCATGACGTAACCACCCCGGTGATATAGCCTATATTTTAGGGTTCGCCTTTGAAAAGCTATCTGTATGCATTACCACGGACCACGGAGGTGAAATAAACAGCTATAACGGAGGATTTACATGCACGTGGGTACATCGCCTATACCCTATCGACCGATGTCATGTGTACTACAGCGAGGCTTAGCGGGGAAATCGGAAACCGATAAATAAATTTGACTTCGGAGTTGCGAAAATAATTCTGTTTATAAAGGGGGTTCAACACACGTGTTCAGAAACTCCTCATTGAAATACGATCAGCCCCAAGGATATAGTGGAGATCGTGCTTTGCTTTCTGTGTTACAACTACAGCTACAGGCGATATACGTGGCCTCAGTCTTGGGGGCGTGGGTTCGAATCTCGTGGCAGGCTTACGATTATACCTGCATTTATACAATATTCAGTTCAGAAATAAGTCGTACAGATTTTGTCAGAATATAGCTTATCGTATTGCCATTTGATTCTTATTGTATTTTAAACTCTAAAATATTGGTTGGAATACGGTGCATCATGTAATATTTAGCACTGGTTTTGACAGTCGGGTAGTAATTGCTTTGGGTTTACGGGAAGGCCATTTACAGTGAATATTACCTGTGAAGAATCTTAAATTGCTATTTTCCCCCAATTCATTTTCTGGACAGTTATTTTCAAATTATGAATGCCATTTTAAAGATTGTCTGGACCGGCACCTCTACCAACAAAGTATGTAATTTTGGACCGGGCCGGTTCCCAACAGATATATTTCTGTGTTACCCGAAAACCGGTTACCTTTTATGATTATCGGTCATAACCCAACCCGACCCGAAATTTCAAGTACCCGCACACCACTATATCCACCACTATATATATATATATATATATTTTTATATATTAATGTATATGAACTAAACGAGGCTAATAAATACAATACAATACAATACAATCATGACATATGAGAATTGTTTCAATATAATGATGCATTTTCCAGTAGTCAAGTATTGTTATACAATGTAGGTAGAATATATTTTAAGTTATGTTTATAACGTGTTATTTTATTAAAATGGCTTTAATGGAAATTGTGCACTCAAAAGTTGCATGCCCAATTTATTTAAATACATCTTTGAATAAATTTCAACAAACTAATAACATATCATACAATTTTATGTGTTATTATACTCAAGCGTCATATCTGTAATACATCATTTAAGCGTGTAATTGAAATCGTCGACGGCATACGTGTACCGTGTGCAGCTAGCACGAGTATTTCCGGCGCTCACACTGTTTTCTCTCATCAAATAACGTCGCACGGAATAACATTGAAACAGATGCAACGATGCGATTAATAATTGCAGTTTGAACACGAGTAAAACAGAACAAATGATTTACAATGCAATGTTTGCATGCATAATCAAAACAACTGTACGTTTCCATTCAAAAGCTGGAAGTGTCAATCACGGACGCCATAAACAGAGTGCCGATTTGACGAATTTTTTTCGTTACTGGCAGATAGATGTTTACAATTAATCCACATTATACATTTAAATATTGATTTATACTTTCATGATTATACAAAAATAACAAGCGCAATTCAATATCCATGAATTAACGGATTATATTTCAACGCCATACAATTGAACATCATACACTACTTCTCTATACTCTATTGTAACATAAGTTTCTTGTGATAGGCCGTAGCATTTCCTAACACATAAAGCAGTCAGAAGTTTTAATGTAATTTTGTTCTGCCTATTAGAGCAGTGCTTTCCTGGGGTTTTTGATAAGTTATTTGGGTTAAAAGACACACAACCTGTTTCGTCACGTCAGGCACACGTCCTACCAAAAGTAGAGAAACAATAGTGGGGAAAGCGAAATTGTATAAGATGTTATAATATTTATGTAATAGCGTTGCATATGTTGTCTCAAGTTGGGCATTGTTCGAGCGTCGACAGTGTCGACACCTACATAGTTGGCTTGATAGTCCGCCATTGAAAATCAAATGGTGACTGTGGTTAAACTAGACGATTTTTTTCAGCAGTTAACGTTCACATGATGACTTTATAATTTATTAATATACAGCACAAATTTGGCAACTTCTTTAAAATATTAAAATCTTGTTATGCTATAGTTGCTTCTAGGATTTGTGTGCCTCCTCCATCTCCATAAACCTTCCACCTCTCGATTGCCATCCCTGTCTTAAACGTGTCATTAACCTCGTTTAACGGTCGTGGGAGACCCAGAAATTTGAATTTATCGCCGTCCAGAGCTCCCCCCCCACCCCTCCGCTGCATCACGGAATTTCAGTGTTAAATGCGTAAATATGAAGCAATTAAAATGCCCTCGGATTTGTCTGGGGCGAGCTCGTTAAGACTCGACGTCATCGAATTAAAACTGGGAATGTCGTTAGATTGTCAGCGTTAAACCCCTCACGTTTTAACAGCAGAGACTTGAAGGAATGTGATAATAAACTACGTCAAGGATTTACGTTTAAAGGACACGATTCCTTCATCAAAATATTGTTTTTTCGTACACTACTTTCATACCGACAATTTTTACAATAAGGTAAATACAGGTTATACAATGAGTTTGTCT
Organism: Sweltsa coloradensis; assembly: GCA_024449915.1. NCBI lineage: Eukaryota > Metazoa > Arthropoda > Insecta > Plecoptera > Chloroperlidae > Sweltsa > Sweltsa coloradensis. The sequence continues at coordinate 7,352 of JAMZAV010014069.1, forward strand.
TCTGGACCGGCAAACCCCTACCAAACTAAATTCATTTGTGTCATTCCTTATCTGAAGATCGTTTTCTCGTACAACACTTTCATACCGAAAAATCTAAACAAAGCTATAAAAAGAGTTAGTCTTCTGGACCCCGCACCTCCACCAAAAATAACTTCATTTTTGTATTTTATTACTGTTGTGTTCGAGTATGTAGTTTTTTTTGGTTTTTTTGTTTTGTTTTATACTTATTTATGAAATGATAATTATATTTTACAAATTTACGTTTTAACGTACTTAACGTACGTTAAGACCATGAGCTTTTATTTCATCAATTTTACAATGACTTTTTAATAATCGCTTGACTGACAAATCCAGCGCAGTTATATCCGATAATTTTTAAAAAATGTGATTATTTTATCAAAACTGTGCTCCATTACTTACCTTGTAAATAATGCCAAGCTTTTTTTTCTTTTGGAGTCAATATAATAAAATAATTACTATATATATAAGGCGATCATCCCTAATAAATTAGGGGTTAATATTATGTCTATTGAAAAGATTTCTTCTACCAATACCATCAGGTTTTATTTTCAATATCACCTACTCGTTTCTATCTCTTATGTTCGTCGTGTGCATGTTATTTTCTATTCCCATGCGTCTCGGCTATTAATTCGCTTCCCGATAATTTGTCCCTTTCTTCGATACTCGCTCCCGGGCTGGGCCGCACGTGGCTTCTCCGCGCATGGGCCGGCATCCAGGATACTTCTTAATACGTCCATAAAACACTGGGTGATCGCGGGATGGAGTCAGGGCCGACTGCCCAAACATCCGTTCTTTCGTCGCCTGCCTATAAATCTATGGGTGAACCGAGGAAGTGTTATGCTCGCTGTTCACTATAGGATTGCACTAGGTTAAAGAATTGGGCTATATTCTGATAGTATGCCGTTATTTTTCTTTTGTTATCTTTAAATTAAAATTGTTGTCGTAAACGTAAATATGTAAATTAACTGTTTTTGGTGTATTAAACAAGTGTTTTAAGTTTTAACTCATTAGTGCCCGGGGTTTAATGATAATTCAACATGGGAAATCAGGATCATTTTCTTGTAATTGAAATTTTTCAAGTAAGCTGTTTATGCAATTGCTTACATTTTACACGTAGATCTGTCCGAGATCCAGTTTTAATTTTATAAATTATTGATCACAATTTAGTTTTGCTTGTATAATGCAGCATTAAATGTTGATACAGTGATGAAATGCCAATGAGCCAGGTTCAGGTTGCATAAGCTTCGAGCGACGACCTGTATTTAATGTCTTTCCCATGTGTTTTAGAGGAAGATGAGGTTAACATAAATCTCGGGTTTCGTGGAATGGTCAGCAGAAATAAAATAATGGAAAGTATATTCTATTTTTTGTGTTTAGTTTCTAACCAGTCGTTGATCGATTGCGAGGTCTTCGTATTTGAACATATAAAAACTGAAGTCTTATCGAACGTCCGCAAGAGAAAATGCAACTTGTTTCACAGTAGTCCACACCTAGCGGCGGATGAACCAATATTTTGTTTTGTTTTGCATTACAAACAAATATAATCAGGTCCAACAAATTAAACTGTGGCGGCGGCGTATAAAGTTGCGATTTAAACCAATAGTTTTAAATACAAGTATAGACGTTGATGTTCATTGAATAATTTTGGTTTTGTCCAATGATATATTTAAACCCTATTCACAATTTTCCTATACCACCAAGGAAATTATTGTACAGTTCGCCATATCAACCAACTACTACTCCATATTCCCCATTAACAACCAACAAATAATTTCTTATATTTCATGTTTCAATATTCCAATTTGACAACATGCTTCTTCATTCGTTTTGCTAGAAGCTTGTCCATTTGTATGTGGTGTCATAAACATGCCAGAACTAGGACACGATTTCAAACTACAAACAATTATTACTGCATTTTTATAATACTATTTATAAAACAAATTTCACTTTGATTTTAATATGATTTCAAACAAAATAATAAATAACACATTCAGAACTATAATCGCAATATTCTCTACGCATATACATTCGTTCTACGTCTAAATTCACATCATTTACTTCGCTTCTCTATTCTCAAACATCAACGTCGTAGTTATTATTAAAAGTGTTATTGAGCCCGGTTCTTGAAAGTCTAGACTAAGTACTTGACGAACGAGAGCAAGTCAATACGATTCCAGTCGACTGTTAACAAATATTTGCCGAGCCTGATTGACTGATGGGGTAGGTCTGGGGGAGGGGGGAGACATCCCCTGATTTCCATGCACAGGCTCATGTAAGCAAACATCTATTAGGTTGCTATCGATCTGCCCCCTACGCCCCCACAGTCCACACACTCGTACGACGACGCGCGTCTGCAACACACTACCGGGTGCATGACTCTTCCTTTGGATGTGCGCCCGAAGCAGGAAGGAATGGAAAATGTTACTTTAGGACCAACAATATCAAATGAATGTTAGTATGTATATACGTTGTAGATGAATTTGTGACTGACCATATCGCGCAAACGGTAGAGATAACGTTTACACATTTTGAGTTTCTTCTTATTTTCGTTCCCCAATCTTCACTTACTTTTTACACTGGTCATAACTCACAATCACTATTCTCGTTTGGTGTAGCCATTACTAAAACCGAAATAGCCCTACCTCCATAAATTAATATGCATATGTTATATTTTTGTAGGATAGGCCTACCTACTGTTATTATTAAATAACTATACGCATATTTGGTCGATTTTCTAGCAAATAGTCCTGAAATGTTAATAATAATAATATTTTGCCACTTTCTTTATTTAGGGGCATTTCTTGGTAAATATGAACCTAAAGGCTTTTAAAACTTTGCGTTAGCAAAATATGTGGAACATATCGTAATTCATATATTTTACTCTCATACCTTCAATAAGTCTGTAATACCGTTTAAGGAATCTTCCTCCCCCTTCCCCCAAGTCCCCCACAAGGTAGATGGCTGGTCGGTGGATTTCCTTCATATCGCGCCTCTCTTACTAAATGTCCGTAAACAATTTCATCGACATTCCTCGTTCAGTTTGACACGTGCGCGTCGAATACAAATACAAACAGCGAGATAGCCGTTGAGTTGATTGGAATCCCGAGCGCTGCGGTCGCTCGTAAAAACTACTATTAGACGTATTCGCGCTGTGAGCGAAATATCAACAATTTGTAGAGAGCTCTTCTATCCTCTCCTCAATCAAAAAATAACTTCGGTACGATCTCGCAAGGACGGCTACTTCTTTCTCCAATGTGGAAGTTTCACTTGCCAGAATATAAGCAACGAGATTAATCGAGACAGTATTTGCCAATTGAGATGATGCATGAAAGAACGACAAATGGTATTGAATAGCTAAATATGTATTGTGTGTGTCTTTATTTTATATATAGATAATTCTTTTGTAATAAACTATAACTAACGTACGACGACATGCGATATGTATTAATACTTAGCCACTCTACAATAAGAGATAAAATACAACTTGATAACCTTTATTTTATAAATAGAGGTACGTGTATAGCATTTTCCATTGTCATTTTATAGCATTTTGTAGCATCTATTTTTTGCCCACCTTATTTTTAATTTTAAATTTGGTCATCAAGGTTGAAATATTTTTAATTTTAAATTTGGTCATCAAGGTTGAAATTAATTCAACCTTGATAAACTAAAAGAAGTGTGTAAACAAATAAATATATTACTGAAAATAAAATAAAACAATAATAAAATAAACAAAATAGCGCTTTGTAGCAAAATATTATTATAAAGTAGAAATAAGAAAAACTTACCTATCTGTAACCATACAAATACAACGAACTTTTAAAAAATGTTTTTATTTGCAACCATACAAATAATTATTCCCAAGCATTTTTTATATATTCCGAACCATTCCTTGTCCAATAAGCAGCAACATATTTACTTATCGTTTTCCGTTGTGGATAAATAAGATCTTGTACACTACGCCGAACGGATCTACTGACGGGCAACGAGAACAAAATACTAGCTTTCGTCAAATGCTTCAAGGTTCTTTTTAGAATACTAGACCATGGACTTCAATAATTCTACTGTGTAATGCCTAATGCGGAAACAAACTAATAAAAAAAGTAAAATAAATACAACACGCCGTTTCAGAAGAGAACAGAGTGTTTTACTTGGCGTACAATGTTCAGTGGTAGACCACCTGTTAAAAGCTTTCTCCAGGGTGTTTAGTTGAGACGTATGATTGTGATTTATTCACTGACAACGCTAAGTAAACCCTGGACGGTTATTAACTGTTCTCCATGCGCCGTTCATCTTGTTGTAATATGAAGTGACATCCACGTACTGTAACTAAACGTGGAGCCGATTCACTTATAAAGATGACTTGCCCATGCCGCATAATATTTGGTTGCCGACTTTTCTCCAGCATAATGTCCAGAAACTAATGGCGTACGTTCCCGTAAAGTGAGGTTATTGGATCAGATTGCTGTCAATTGACAGTTCATAGTAGAGGCTATACAGTTTTGGGCGAAATTGCGAAGCGATTGCAACGTTGTATGTATATCGTATTTTGTATAATTATGTTTTCTGAAATTGGTCGAATAAATAATACTAACAATGATAATGTACATGCTTTTATAAAAGAGATAGGGGTATTCTAATTTTTCATAGTATCAATCACCAGTCACCACTGAGGTCTTGAGCAGCACATTCATATGGAGTTGTAAATCTTCAACAAGTCTTCTTCTAGGTGTATATCTGACATAAACCATTGCACATGTCAAGCATGCAAAATACATATTTTACTTTCTAAACTTGGTCAATTTCAAATTCTGTATGATGTTTTCGGGATACTATAACAAGTTTTCTCAATGTTAACATATTTCACTTGTGTGTACTACAAGGCAATAATTTGCTTGTAAATATGTATCCATGCACCAAATTCCATCTCGCAACCTTCTCGTGGTTTGGCCCGTAGTTAGGGGAGTTCTACTCCCTGAAACTAATGGCGAGCTCTGGGTCTGGGTCGTCGTCGGGGAACCCCTTCCCTTTGACTACCTCCCCGACGGCGACGACAATGACAACACGGACGGATGATGACACAAGACGGAGACGACCACGACGTGGGGGAACCCCTGCCCTCCCCATACGCTTATGGCTGGTTCTGACCAGCACAGGCCTGTCCTCCCTTGTCCCCCCGCGTCATCCCTTACGTCCCTCCCTTCGTCTCGATTAGCCAAGTTGCATAAATATGAGACGTAAAGCAATATCCAATCCATTCAACTAATCATAATGAACTATCATATTATTTACATGACGTTTAAATTTGGAATATTTTTTTCTCTACTAAGAGTTCGAAAACATTTATTTCCATCAAACTTTACGAATTGTTCTACTTTTAAGGTTGCACAGGAGTAGCTATAATATCGGTGCGATGCAGTGTCCCCAGCATTTCAGTTAGAACTCGCCCCACAACTGTCATATCGGCATATTTTTTTTTTTATTCTATTCACGATAAAATTTACTAGGACTTATGTTTTGTCGATTTTCGAAATTGAAATATAATATGGTCTTATAAAAAATTGCGACTTGGTCAATATTTTGAAAATTTACCTTCACTTTAGAGCTTTTTAAAAAAATTACAAAAAAATTTATGGAAAAAGTACAAAACATAAGTTCTAATTTCAACATTTATCTTCAAAATAAAAAAAAAATTATCAAAATCGTGTGTGTAGTTACCGCTAAACTACTGAACTACGAATGCATGTTTTGCCGCTATTTTAGGCCTTTTCAGCCCCAGCAAGTGGCGCACTCTGGCGATACGACTTTTTGAGTGACAGGGGGGTTATTTATGTTCGAAAAACGATTTCATTGGCCATGAGTAAAATTGTTTAACTAATGCAGAACACCACATAATGCATATGCCTATAAAACGTATTTTATGAACCACGGTAAAGTT